>WNWK01033219.1:0-21316 GCA_009830355.1 Cherax destructor | reverse complement strand
AGGGAAAAGACCTAGAGGTCCAATTCCCAGACCGATACCCTTTTTCCCGCGAAAAGGGAGCCCAAAAAATTTTAAAAATTTACCCTTTACCCAACAATATGTTTTAGATAAGTTTACAAATTTTATAATAAACGAACACAATGACAATGAAATATTTTTTTTTGGGTTGGGTTCAAAATTTTTTTTTGGAAAAATTATTTATAATTTTCGTCTCCCTTTTTCCCCAAAAAAAAAGTGATGCTAAAAAGTCAAGACCCAAGTTTTCCCTTTTGGGAGACATATATATATATATATATATATATATATATATATATATATATATATATATATATATATATATATATATATATATATATATATATATATATATATATACAGTTTACTTTACTTGATTTTAATGCAAGTGCCATATATTATGTGATTTTCTTTTCTTACAGAATGTAATCTTGTAGATGAAGAGAAGATTTTGTTAATTTAGTGTGTGTCCTATATGACTGGACCATTCAAATGTACCTTAAATGCCAACCAGTCGTTCTCCAGTTTGGAGTGAATGGAGGCAAGCTCAGCGCCTTCGTTCTCACAGCGTTTATTTGACTCAAACCAGGTATGTTTCTCTTCGGCTTCCGAGATGAACTTGTAGCAATGATTCTGGAACCGATGCCATGTGTGGTCGTCGTCACACCACAGTGACGTCGGCCTCGTACCTTAGGGAAGTGAACAAAAATATAGGATAATGTGGGAATTATGAAAAATGTAATTTCATCTATTTTATCTGGAAAGTACACCTAATTTTTAGACACAAAGCGTTACCTTGAGGAAAATGGCAAACAATAAACAGAGAACTCATTTGAGGGCTTATAAACAGTATAAGGGATGAAAAGAGAAAGGTTACCACTGCATTACCACTTTTCCATAAAATGCGGTTGGGACCATTTCTTATTCAGAATTCCTCACTTCCTTTCCATCTCAAGAAGTGGCAGAAGAGAGTCTAAAATGGGACCTCTTCAGGAGGATCCACTCCTCCTAAAGGCATAAAAATAGTTATATGAATCTTATTTCTATTGGATTTGCATCATCAGCACATCTGTGGATTGTTAATGTAATCGAGAAAGGAAAGAATATTGTTTCAGCCAATTTTTGGTATTGTGTGTCTCCAATGGGGCCATTTGTTGGGTACATTTTCCTTCTAAGTGTGTACGTATAAAGAAATTATCATAAGTCATGTTTTCAGGACTCGCGCATGTGCACATGTAATGCACCTTGCGTCAGAGTTGCAACTTGAGAACCAACTGAATCTCTAGTTTTACTCTGCAGGTTTTTGCACAAGACTCGTAAAATATAATAATCACAAGAGTGAAGAAAACAGCCAGTGAGTATTTAACACAGTTATTAACAACTCGCAAAAACAGATTCATTAATTTTTATGATGGTGCCAAAATTAGGCTGTAAAAAACATGAAATCAATAACCAGTCACTTAAAAAATATACGTATTCTACATGTCGAATCCTCAAAATGCACGAAATATGAGCAAACTCACTGAAGGTGTTGGAATGGTTCATGAAATTAATCATCAATCACTGAAAAAGAAAATAGTTCCCGTATACCCATAAAGTCTTCATAAAATTATATGCTAAATAATTTTTGGAATAGAAAATAGCATGACATATTATGAACCACAATAATGACATACTGATTACCTCTCACTCTGCTTATCTTCCATTGTTCTTTTATGTAATGGACTGAAGAAACCAATACTGGCCTAACTTTTTCTTAATAAAGATTCTCAAATATTTCACACATGTCTCATTCTTCAAGAGATACCTAGCTTATATAACTACATCAACTAATATGTTATCTTTCATCCAGACTTCATGAGCTCTTCCCACACAATTGTAACTGAATTAATAGTTATTCATTAATAAAAGTGGTAGCTCCATTCTCTCCTCCTGCCATGAACACTTGGATTGAGTTCATGACATGTTGGGTCATGGCAAGACGCCCATATAATCGTCTCCTATAGTTATGGAACAACACACAAAGAAATGCTGGAACACGTTCCATGACTGACTCCTCCGGAGTTCTGGATAGCGAACACCTCCAAGGCTTTGAACCTCCAGATGTTAAGTTTAGCTGGTTCGAATGAATCATTACATGAATAAAGAACAAAAAGTCCTCCTCTTTTTGTTTTGTTTTTTGAGCCAACTACCTCTCTCCCTACTTCACACTACCACTTCTACTTCCACTACCAGCCTTACCTCTACTACTTCCACTACCAGCCTTACCTCTACTACTTCCACTACCAGTCTTACCTCTACTACTTCCACTACCAGTCTTACCTCTACTACTACTACTTCCACTACCAGTCTTACCTCTACTACTACTACTACCACTACCAGCCTTACCTCTACTACTACTACTACTTCCACTACCAGCCTTACCTCTAAGAACATAAGAAAGAAGGAACAGCAGGCCAGTAGGCCTGCCTCGCAGGCCTACTGGCCCATGCGAGGCAGGTCCAAGTCTCCAGCTGGCTTAAGCCAATGCCCCGACCCAGCCAGGTCAGGTTACATTCACTTAAGGAAGGAGCACGGCATCTGACCTAGTAGCACAAGCTAATCAGGTCCAACAACTCACACCCACCCACACTCACTCATGTATTTATCTAACCTATTTTTAAAACTCCACAACGTCCCAACCCCTATGACGGTACTACTACTTCCACTACCAGCCTTACTTCTACCACTACTGCTTCCATTACCACTTCCACTACCAGCCTTACCTCTACTACTACTTCCTCTACCAGCCTTACCTCTACTACTACTTCCTCTACCAGCCTTACCTCTACTACTACTACTTCCTCTACCAGCCTTACTTCTACCACTACTGCTTCCATTACCACTTCCACTACCAGCCTTACCTCTACTACTACTTCCTCTACCAGCCTTACCTCTACTACTACTTCTTCCACTTCCTGCCTTACCTCTACTACTACTACTTCCACTTCCTGCCTTACCTCTACTACTACTACTTCCACTTCCTGCCTTACCTCTTCTACTACTCCTACACCTCTTGCCCCGTCCCTGCCAACTTGGCTATATATACTATCTCCTTCTCTCCTTCCTATTAGTGTGACTTTGTAATTGGTCCAAGACGGACCGAAACGTCGTCGTGGACACTTCTATCCTATATGCAAGTTGTTTAAGTATTGTTAGATGAATCATTGCATCTGTGACATTTGTTGGATGCATTTATGAAACTGTGAAGCTTTTTCCAATTGAATGTCTTTCAGAGCCAATCTCTATCACTTGATTCACATCCTATGAAGATAACAAAGACAGGAGATGCGCTCTGCTCAAGTCCCTGGACATCTGTCAGTTCTCTGATGTTGAAGAATAATTATGTTATTTTCTAATCCCCCACTTCACCATGATGTTGCTTTATTTATTCATCGCAGTGAACTGCAAAAGTGATGAACAGAATGACAATTACATAAGAGACGGATGTCGTCATTATAGCATTTGTCATTAGAACAATTTAGTGAATGAAACATATGGAAGATAATCCGTGTGTCAATTTCCACTTGTTTGCACTTAGCATTTCATCTTGAAGACCTCGATACTGAACTGTACATCACCTAGAGGGATGAACACATCTCCCGGGGATGAAGTCGATGCAAAACTTCTTCCAAAAAAAAAAAAAAAATCGGAAAAGTTCCAACTTGTTGATCCTGATGATGAGTCAGTCTGAATTCTCACCCTCACTACTTTCAGGTTTGTGCTGCGGCCATGGTCGACCAGAGTACCTCCCTCCATGGACACTTCCACGTGTCCATTTCTCCCTAAGCAAAAACGCTATGCAGATAATTAGCCCTAAGATTTGGAATTCACTGCCAGAGGCTCGAGACTCTTCTTAGAAATCACTTAATCAGCCAAAACTAAACAGCTTCCGAGCTGCTTCCAAATTCACCTCCATTACCACATACTGTGCTAAGGATCTCAGTGTCACCAACCTAAATCCCAAAACATCAAAAGTAGATGCTCAAAGTTCATTATATTACTTAATACTACATTGTAAAAAATCACTACCTGCACAATCTCATATTGTAAACTTTTTTTTTTTTTTTTTTTAGAAAAAAACAGGAATACATTTCAATAGTCAGGAAATGACTAAACATCTGGTACAATATGTACAAAAAATAAATGACAACTTATCTCTATGATTCCCAATTACGTTAGGGAGACAAAAAAAATAAGAATATAATAAACATATAAGACCACTTCAATGGTCCTGTTGCAATATATAGGACACTCTTTATACATTTCACATTAATGTACAGCTAATATTATATATTTACAGTTAAAATGTGGATTAAAGACATGTCCTCATACTCCACTGAAATGCAGCAACAACCCCAACCCCACCCTGGGGTCGACAGAACACCAGACGATGCCATATTGTCTGTTCCCTCAGGTAGAGACTCGGAGTGGACCAAAAAATATGAGAATATAGAGATCAAATAACAAGGGAACACTTCTCGAATATGGGAGAATAGACGGTAGCGGTCTATTCTCTTGGAAGTATGCTGCCACCACCTGCTCTTTTAAAAGTGGAAGGGAAAAAAGAAACGATAATCATAGGAGAAGGGAGGAAAACATGGAGTTTGGGTTAGAGCAGGAGAAAACCCAGTGAGAAATAATACAGGATAGTTATAACAAGATAGGGGTCCTGATAAGTACTAGCTCTTAGGGTAGCATGGCCTGAAAACACGTGCAGTAGGCACCTTATCAGGGGGGGGGGCTTGACTCTCCAAAGAAATTGATATAATCATTAGGTTATTAAATTTAGTCTCTAACACATGGACCTTATATACATGGCTCAAAGGGGGAAGTAAAACATACCCAGATAAAACCACTTACACTTTAATAAACACATTACAAGGGTATCTGAAACTATATGCACCAGAGTAAATAAAATCCTAACAACAAATACCTAATTATTATAGCAGGAAGGCTTACTGAGGTCAAAACCACCTCCCCACATAGTTCCCAAGGAACTCCATTTCTTTACCCTACAGATAATTAAATACCCTGATACATTGCTTCTTTGGGCTGCTACTGAGACCTTCCAAATCCCAGGTTACAAGCCTGGTCTGATCCTCCAGGTCTAGGGTGTTCAAGGTCTCTCTTGCACTATGCTCTCCTCAGTATCTCTGGTTGATCTCTCCTGGGGTGCCTGGTTTTGCTAACCTCTAGCCTTCTCCTACTCTTGAGGCATCTATTTGGGGGTGCCTGGTTTAGTCACAAAATACACAAGCAAGAACTACAAACAAAATAAAGATCTTGCCAAAAAAAATATATGGAACATAATTAACAAATTATCAAAATAAAAAATGGCATATCAAAAATAATTCCTTATAAACTCAAGATTTTACATAAAAATAAGACAGCTGAGATACAGTAAACAAACAGTATAACTTAGCACAATTATACGACACAAAAGAATGAACATATATATATATATGTACACAATAAACATGAAACATAGGCTAGTATGAATTAAGACAAGAAAATAAAATAGTGGTACAAGCACACAGGTAAGCTACGTTAAGTTAAGTTACATGTGACAGGTAAATTACAGGAAATAAACAGTTTAACATAAGTAGTAGATATTTAATAAAAAAATATTAGCATAAAAGATAGGCTAGAAAAGTTATAGGTTAGAAATAATAAGTATTAGGGTAGATCACAGATTAAGAAAAGATTTACACATTTAAATTATCACTATTCTTACACTTTACTCTACAGGTATTATTTACGCTATAATAATAAGGCATACACAATTAATAGCCCTTTCTTAGTGATACAAGATATGCCGGCTGGAGGCTTGTTCCTCGCTTCAGTGGCTATAGCACAAAAAGACTGCATTTTATCAATTCTTGAGCTTCTCTACTTATCTCCCTTAACATAGATTATGAACTAACTTGTTAGCAGCAGATTGAAGTACATGAGCAGTCAAAAGCAAGAGGCTGTTTAAGCTGATCAATGGGTGAGGGCTTTGTTTGTTTATAGTCTCACCCTTGTGTTTCCCTCTCTCGTTTGAACAGCACTTCAACCCCGGTACACAAACTCTTTACAAACTTATACAAAAGAGCTCAACTTGCCTCTATAAACCTTATTTCTACTCACGATAATTATTACAATGAATACTAATACTAGAAAAATAATTAGACACAAAAAAATGACCTTTATACACTATATTACAAATTAACAAAAATTCAAGAGAAAAAATATTGGAACCTACACTAATCAGAACAACAGAATGCGAGGGTGGGAATGAAGTGGAATTGTTTTACAGCATCATCTACATAAATAGTAATAATCACAATATTATCAATAATAATAATGACAATTTTCTGAAGCTCGTCACTAAAAAATTATACACCACATGGGACCAATTTAATCAAGGAAGGGGTTACTTTATTACACCACCACCATGACTCACAACCTATCTAATGTATTTAAACAATGAAATGCATCATACCATACACACACAAAACCCCATCGTAACATACAGACACATGGATATATACATTTTACATTACAATGTCGTCTCCGACTCACAACTCCCCCATATAAAAAAAACTACCTAATTTTGTCTCATCCAACAATGAAATATGAAAAATTACATGAGATCAAATCATCCCACACAAAAGACCCCTTCCTTCAACTCCCCTCCCCCCTTTTATCCTGCTAATACCCCTACATACATGTCTCACGGCTGTACAAAACAAAATTTTTGATAGAGCTACTGATCACACTAAATCATGAAATCCTTAATAAATCAGGGCTAAAACAAAAGTAGTCCATTAATTTTTTTTTTACATAACAAAACATACAAACTTAAAAAACAACAAACAAGAACAATCAATACCGTGTGGCTTTCTCACCCGTAAAAAAATTGGACCTCTCAAAGCCCAACAGAAGAAACTCATGCAATGTATAAAACATTTCCATATGTACACTTATAATGAAACCTAATAACCAACAGCAGATTATTACAGTGCTGTAGCCCAACATATATACAATTCAAGAATAATACAAGTATCCAACATCAAGTTCAAACACCAGGCAGTTAAGGTCTCCAATGTACAATCGAAATAACATTACACCACTCCTCATAATAATTATAAATTAATAAGGTAGAATACCTTACCATCACTAAACTGCACATTACTCCTCCACTGAAGAAATCAACTATGTATTCAACATATATTACTTTAACTTCCTTTTGTCATAAGTACAAAATGCATCGAGTTACATGTTTGCAACACACCACAATAACACATAATATCCTAATGACATATATATCAAAAATAATCCTCACACTTTTATGAAAAACAAATACAACCGTCATTCCCTTATAAGCACCTAAAGCAGGCACTGTCATACTAATTCACCAAATTTAAACACCCAAGGAAAGCCACCTCTAACTTCCTCCTTGTTTTGACGTACCCTTTAAACCCCCTTTTCTACGTCTTAATCCATTTCTACTTCATAACCCCATTCTTATACATACCTCCATTTACATCCCCAAGAGTCAAAAAAGTCAAAACTTAACCACAAGGTTGCCTTGTCACTCCGTCACCCCCCCCCCCCATGCTACACAAACATACCACTCTAACTTACCACTCATACACCTAACAATCTATTTACTCAACCTTTCCCTAACCCCACAGAGAACAGCCACGTTTCAACTATTCAGTTGTATCATGCCCAACAACTGTCCTACCGTAAATTCCCAATACCCCACAGGAAAAAACCTCTCACCGACTATTCTTCGTCTGTCCCCACTTCCCCCTCGCCCCTAGTGGGTCCTTACCTGAGAGTCTGAACTAACTAACTAACTAGATACATTTCTGACGCTGCATGATCCAAGGAAGGTATTCTCGTATAGTATAACACCAGCCCCATATACCTTAATGCACGTGATATGAATAGTGCAGAATGCGGCATATGTTTTTTATGTGGTCATATATTATCATGGAAGATTTAAAGCAAGTCAGAAGAGGCATTCAAAAATTTATCAAATGAAAACTAATAACCAATGTTCATGAAAATAAAGAAAATTATAACAAACAAAACCTAATTATATTAACCTTCCATTAACAAGCCAAACTAAAGAGGAATTCTATTTTTATCTAAAAACACCAGCACATGTTACCTAAAATATACCAGCACATTAACATTAAAGCTGATGAAAAGTTGAAGTATCAATATATTCTCGGAGGAAGGTTGAAATTGTTGAAAGAAAATTAGAATTTCAATTTTCCCCTTTTTTTTCCATAAAATGAAGGCAAAAAATTAATCTAAACTTTTCTCTAAGTAAAACTGACTATCGTTTAAAGTTTAAGTATGCAAGAAAGTAAGAACATAACAGATGTTAGGGGCACATAAATCGCACATGATTGATATTAAATCTAGGATAACCCATTAAAGTTAAACAGTGTGACTTGTTACTGTATATAAGAGATTTATTACCTATAACTAATTTGCTTAATAAAACTGCCACTTTATGTCTTACACAATATAAAATCAGGGCAAAGTTTTAGTTCAGGAAAACATAAAAGATACATTCTCCAGTTACTGGAAAAAAATATTAATATAATTGGAACCTACTCAGTTAAATCTAAAAAAAACTTTCATTCATGTCTTCAGAAATATCAACCACTTTAATCAAGAACCTTGATGCTCTAGTCATAATACAATACTATGTCAAAGTTAAAAGTGGAAAATGGGACCGATCACAAGCGGCTTTCTAAACTCATCGCATGCTAACCTATTTTCGTAATAATTTATATATATTTGAGCAGAGGCCACCTTCACTTGGCAACTGTTCCACGAACCTTTCCCAGAGTTAAAATTTGAAGCCGATCCGAAAAGGTTGTAAACGGAAGCTTTGTATAAAGTTAGTGACAGACAAGAACACAGGACCTAACACATACGTCCCTAACTCCTACGGAAATTTAAAATATAAAAGCTCATTAAACTCATGGAAATTAAAAACATCATATTTTTTTTTTTCACAATTTCTCAGTAGTCTATTTGGAAATCGACTAAATTTAAAATTCCTATAATCCTAAAAGGAAAAAAATGCTTAGTGTGTTTTTTTTTTAGAAATCCTAATAAGATGTCATATTTTCTATAAGATTCTGATATTGACACCTATAAAACCCAAAATAAATAAAAAAATTAATTACATTTAAGATGCACTAAAACAGCGTTTGAAACCGATCAGAAGTGACATTCCCATGTTATTACTTGGAAATTAATTTATTTTATTAAATTGGCAAATTAAAATTTACACATCTCAACATGAACGCCATGCATTCTTTATTTCAATAAATCCCGTTAACACTGAAAGTTTTAAGGGGAGGCATAACCAATTTGGCCTTTTTTTCCGTCCGATTTCTTTCATGAACATTATTCTCTGAAGGTTTCAATAAGATAGCCCTAAAAACAACTGAAAAAAAATATTTACTGAAAATTTCATTTGAAAATAACCCTTGCCTAAATGGCACAACAAAAGGTCCTATTGATCAGTTCAGTTCAGTGACTCACAGGTAAGGACCCACTAGGGGCGAGGGACAACAAAAGGTGGATTTGGGACTTGGTACTTATAAAACAATTCTAGCGTGATGTTCTCACTGGTGGAAATCATGTAATTATCCCAAAATATTTTTTTTTTATTTAAAAACATAAAGTACAATAAAACCAAAGCAAAGACATTTTCCAAATATCCAAAATGAAACGTCTAACAAATCACAATCCACCATAATAAATCGCTCACTGGAACATTATCCCATAACCAATGGCACATTGGGAACTCTGGTGTCATCCAACATATTTCAGAACACCCAAAAGAAAACCCCAAATAAACACAAAATCACACATTTTATAAAAAATCTAATTGCTATGCAAGTCGACCACCAGGAATACAAAACTTAGAAACATATTGAAACCCCAATGAAACAGACCCGACCTATCCCACATGAACTGAACATTTACCTCCAACTTCTCCTTAAACATATATCATTACATAAGTTCAAATAGTAAATATGTCTATATATTTTTTTAGATTGTCATATAATTCGCAGTATGAACAAGAATCACTAGAATCACATAGCAAATTACAAAGTTATGACAAGTGCCGTACAAGACACTCTCCCTTGTAACAGAGAAGCAGGTATCAACCCATCAATAACACTACACTACTTAACACTTCACCCCCCTCCACCCACCCCACTTGCGAAGATAACACATTTTATAAAAGTAAGGCTAAAAACCCTACATAAACATATACATAACATGATACTCATAATCACCATGCAAGAAGCAGTAAGGTTACAGTAAATTACAAAAACCACTCCATCAATACATACACATAACCAAATAATATTCCATATCCTATCAGTACCCCTACAGTAACACTCATAAATAAGAAAGTGTTGTCCTTTTTTGTGTGTGTTCTAATAAATAATAGCATTCATAAGGACTCATGATAAAATTTAAAAAAATTCACACCATATGATATTTGTATACAGTCAGTAGGAATCATAATGCAATAATCCTTACACATTCTATAACACACCATACCCAATAACATATCATGATATACTCAACATTCCTATTAAATCACCCCGAGGTCCATCGCCTCAACGATTCATTAACCTTTTCCGAAAACACCTTACCCTCTCTTCCAACCCCAAATAACAGACTCCCCACCTAATGTTCAGTCATCATTATCCCAACTAACCCTAAAGTAAAAATCATAGTACTTAGACATCTGTCAATTATTAAAAAACTACCCCCCTTCACCTATCTCACTAGTATCCCTCCCTCACCTACCCTCTCATCACTCACCCTACCTGACCCATCATGCATACACATACCCTATCACCACACTCTACAAAGAATCGAGCCCTCACCTATCTCCAACCCCTAATCCCTCTGTAAGCTGCCAAGCGTCACACTCCTATAACTATTTGGGAAGGCCTTTTCCCATCTACCCCCATAAACCTCTCTATTCCTACACTTTGTTCTATATATTTGGGCTACAATTGCTCTAATGCATACTCCACCAAACTCTTCTCGTAAAGTCCACGAAACATACAAAAAGTCTATCACCATATACTGCAGAGCTCTCTGCACATCATCCCCCACACCACCTATATCTAAACTCAATGCCCTCAATACTGGTATCCCACCACCACCCATCACTTGCACTATTCCTCCAAACCAACTTCTTACTATACCCATACTTTCACAAAAATAAACAACATGATATGCTGTTGGCTCCATCTCGCACCTACTGCAATGCGTACTCGCCACCATCACCATTATATACAATATCTAACGAGAAGCCACCACACCATGCAAAAACCTATACACAAACTCCCGCACTCTCGCCCTTAATCTTAACCTCTTAAACCCCTCCCAAATTCCCCGCCAATCATATAATGAATACACAGCCACACCCTCCACCACCTCCTCTCCCCTCCCCACCTTCTCCAATTTACGTACAGCCATCCTCTTCGGGTCCCTCACAGCTAACATCACTCAACATGTCACCACATACCTGCAGTTCCTTCCCTCCCCACCATTTGCATAGATCACTCCATACTGTCTCCCCCACCCCTTCCCTCCTCAGAAAACTTTGATTCACGTACACACACTTTACTCGTAGCTGTATAGGAATAAGTCCCAGACCCCAAGTCCCACCCATAACCGAACAACATCCTGCCTCCACCAATGCTTCCCGAAACCCTACACATACCTCAAAACTCTTCTTCCAGTCATTTCACATCCTTCTCTCCCAGAGGATAAACCCCTCACACATGCCATAACCTACTATATACTAATACATTTATAACAATTCACCAGGCCTCCAACCTCCCATCCTCCGCACCGCTCCATCCACAACCCTTTCTGAATTCACCCTCCTAGCTTCCAACCCATCAGCCATATATACCACCCCACATATCTTCAGTCGATCCACTACATTCAGTCCATACACCACACTGAGCCCCCCCCCACCCAATCCCCACCTCAATAAATTAGATTTTGCCATGTTCACACTCATACCAGTCTCTCTTCCAAATACCCGAATGATCATCCCCACGTTACCTAGACCTACTTCCCCTCCCACTAAAACTGTGGTGTCATCGACATATCATATAATACCTGTTTGACAACCATGCTCACTACCACCCTCCCTCACCCCTTCTGCAATCAGTCCATAAAATGGATTTTGCAAGCATGCAAAAAGGATTCACGAAATCGTAATGACACGATTGCATACAAACCATAACACAGGTGGGGTTCGAAGCCACAGTCATAGAGTCTCAAAACTCCAGACCATCGCGTAAGCCACTGGCACCAGCTAGCTTCAATAAGATTCATCCAACTAGGTATATTTCTACACCATAGGAAGGTTAGCATAGGCACCACTGTGTCCACAAATGCAAGTTTTTACAGACGAATCTCCAGCTAGCATTGCCGTGACGAACTCTAGCTTACGTCCCCTTCAAAGCCGTCAACATGACTCACGAAATCGTAATGACACGATTGCAAACAAACCATACCACAGGTGGTGTTCGAACCCGAGTTCAGAGAGTCTCAAATCTCCAGACCATCATGTAAGCCACTGGGCCAGCTAGCTTCAATAAGATTCATCCAACTAGGTATATTTCTACACCATAAGAAGGTTAGCATAGGCACCACTGTGTCCACCTGTGGTATGGTATACAAAAAGGATTTGCGACAGAGGACACCACTAACGCAAACCCTTTCCCATGCTCACCACCCTACCCAACCTGCCATTCACCTGTACCCTCACGCTTACATCTCTATATAAAGACTTCGACCATCCAACTATCTCCTCCCCAAAACCCAGACATCGCATTATCGTCCACAGCATCTCCCTGTCTACACAATCATATGCTGCAGACCAGTCCAGTCCCAGCACTTCCCCCCCTACAGTTCTCAATAATTCCCTTATGGTCCCATGTCCCCAACTCATACTATGGCCCAGGATCGTATACTGGCCAGCCTCAATCACACTTCCTATGACCCTCTTTAACCTATTGCCCAACACTCTCACATAGATCTTATAATCATCACATAACATAGAGAGTGCTTTATAATCCCTCACTTTCACCCTTCCGAACATGCACCACCACACCAATTCTCTGCGTAGCCCCCATATACCCCTGACTTTTCATCTGATTAAAAAGTCTTACCAAAACCTCTTTAAGTGCTCCCCAATGTGCAATATAAAAATAACTGGGTAACGCATCGAAACCCGGCATTTTCTTCTTACTCATCCCCTGCACAGCTTCCAACACTTCCTCTTCAGTTATCTCACCCTCCAATCCATCTCTCGCCTCATCACTCAATACCCGAACAATACCTTCAGTCAAAACACCTTTTTCACTACACCCACCCCCTTCCCTCTTCAAAGCCCTTTCAAACCACTTGTCCACATATACACCCATCGCCTCAGTTGTATGTAACATTTGCCCTCTACTATTCCCATCCCCATTCTCAGTCACCTCTAATCCCATCACAGTCATTCCCCTTCTCCGTTTGCGGAACCATCTCAAGACATGTGCAGACGGCCTATCCCCCCACAATACATCTTCCAGACCCCCACGCAATCGTACAACATCAAAACGCTCATTCTATATGTCTTTCAATCTTTCCCTTAATACCCTTATTTCTTCCACCTGATAGGCCCTCCCTCCCTCATAACAACTGTTCAACTGCCCCTCAAGGTATTTCTGTAGCCAATACCTCCATTGATTCTCCTCCCTTCCTATGCATTTAAAAAACTCCCAGACTGCAGGTTTCGCCCACTTCTCCCACCGTCCTACAAGATCAACCTCCTGCTTCCCCTCTTCCCATTACCCCACCCACCACTCTTCAAAACGTCCTAACCTCTCTGCCCCTTCAAGCAATCTCACATTCAGCTTCCAATAGCACTCGAACCACTGGACCATACCCTCCCAACTCACATCCACCATCACACCCCTGTGATCGGAGAACCCAACATCTATTGTTTGAACTCTGGTGACATCTACTTCGCTTGTGACATAAACCCTATCTAACCGCGCCTCATATCCCCTCCTAATAAAGGTATGTTCCATGAACCATTCCCTCCCACCGACCACATCCACCATACCTCCACCACCCAAAACATCCCTCAAAACCCCCAGCACACACCCTGCCCCCCTAGGTTCAACATCCTTTTTACATATAACGCAGTTCCAATCACCTCCCATTATAGTTATCTCTGACAACCCTCCCATATGAAACACTAAGTGATCCCTAACAAAATCATCCTTTACCCTTCTACTATTATTCGCAGGCATATAGACCCTACAAAACTCACCCGAACAAACAACCCCCCCACACCCGATCAGTCCTCATGATTCTCCCATCACCCCCTCCTCCCAAGCCAGCAAGCAAAAAGGGCTCGATTCTTTTATAACCACTGCAACTCCACAATTGAGACGCCCAGCACTCCCTGCATACACACAATAACCTTTCATCAACAACTCATGTCCACATTTATAATTATGCTCCTGAAGAAAACCTACATCTATGCCATATCTTTGAAATGTCAACTCTACTCACCTCTTTTTAGCCTCGGCCCATAAACTGTTAACATTACATGTCACACACTGGAAAACAATAAAGGTGGCTTTCCTTTGGACCTCTTAGGTTTAACCACAGCTCTATGTGATTCCACTTTGCCTGTAGGCTTCAATCCCTTCTCCCCTAATGGCACCTTTGCACCACCATCACTCCCACTAGTTTTACTCGCCCCCTCCACCCATACCTTTTTATAGGATCTCTGTGCATGTGTGAATACATCACCCCACTCCGATGCCCCCACAGATCGCTTCCTAGACTCCCCCTGTACATTCATACATGCCTGCTCTCCCTCCTGATGTACCATCACTACCACTTCAGCCCTAACCAACTCACCACTCTCTTGACTCTGTCCCACATCCCTCTCCAGGGAATCTAAGTCCCCCACCTCAGGCACACCACCATCACTTTGGACATCCCCAAGCTGGATATCCAAGATATCCGAGATTGTCTCCCTCAAAGGCGTATCCTCACCCGTGACCTCAGGCACACCCCTATCCCCCGTCTCAACATCTTTCATTTGCTGTGTGTTGTCTGACAACATCAAGCACGGGAGCCCTTCAGCATCTACTATGTCACTCCAATGCTACCACTTCACATCCACCAGGCACTACGTCATCCCTGGGCATATCTCTCTGACCTTACCGCTTTGCACATGTAGCGGCCATATGTTCATATGAGCCGCAGAGCCTGCATGTCCTCCTCTATCCATAATACATCACATAAATCTGAGTTCGAAAAGCATTCATTATGACGTACGAAGGTATTGCCTTCCTCAGCGACATCTTGATAGAAAAGTATCCCTCCGGTAGCCCTTCATAGGGCCCATCAGCCCATCAACCCACAGTCAAAACATGGATAACTCCATAATCACCGAAGACATCACGTAAATCCTGATTGTCAGCCTCAAAGGATATATTCCTCACTCGTACCCAAGTATAATGCTGAGACACGTCCCGTAGGTATACCTCCAGACCCAAGTGAACGATGACACTTACATCCTGGTATTTAACCACAAGACGATCATATATCTCGGTGGTCACCAATTTCACGAAGACTCGATGCACTCCATTGAGCGCCACTCCATACAAATCCTCATTCCGTATACTAAAGGCATCATGCAGAATCGCTGGCTAAACCACAGCCACTGTTGTAGGATACACAGCTCCCTGCAGAATGTCTATACAGACCATGTTTATCCTCCTTCGTGGTACAGCCACCATGTTGATGAAAACAAGAAGTCTATACTGGACGCCACCAGATGGCCACTAACTCGGCCTATGCTCTAATATCAGCTCAGGAGCGACTGCACAGGACAACCTATCGGCCCAAGAGCGAAGAGGTGAATGTCCCAAAATATTTGGAATATTTCCAAATATCGTCAGACACATTGTAAAACAATCATTGTTGTATTGTTCCTGTCAATATTATTGCATTTACTTCAATAATAAATGTTGTAGTTCATGAAATAGGTCAATAACTTACTTCTGAGATAGAGATAAAGCATGAAATGTCTCCGGTCATGAAAATATTTTTTTTTCGCGAAAATCGCTGTTGTTTTAGTGTTAACTGGTAATCTAGTGTAGTTATCCTCTCAAAAACACCGTTTTTTCTTACTAAATATCATAAAGGACGATATAAGGTGGAAGGGAAATAATTTTATTTCGATATCCTTGAAATAGAGTCGCCATATTATGGCCTCTTTTATTAATTCTAGTGCATATATCATGTTTATATGTCTTATTTAGTGTTTATATGTCATCTTAGATCAATTCTGATAGATAAATAAGCCATAGAGATGACATTAGCATAATAATGAAGAATCTTCTGACTCCTGGGAGTCCCCAGAGCGGGAATGTTCCCAGCGGTTCCTGATTGGCTGGAAGTCTAGGTATAAACTCCACCCAAATAGTCAATTACAGCATTAGAAAGACTAATACAAGGAATAGCAGCAGATGTCAACATACATATAAATGACTGTAATTCCTTGTAGAAACGTCCTAGAACATTGATTCTTGTATCCTTGTGTTGCCAGAGAGCTGAGCTATTTTTCTATACCAATACCTCAATTTCCATACTTTTTCGATTTTTTTCGCTCGCACACCAAGAGGATTATGCTTCCCCAGCTTATCGGAAAATGCATTCCCCAATAATTGATCTGATTACAACGATTTCATATTTTAACAATGCCAGTAAACTTTAAAATTTTCACCAACATTTTCTAAACTTATAGTGGAACATCCTTCTTATAATAATATCTTTATTTCTACATGTACAAGGTATACAGTCCTAGCTGACATCAATGACATACGTACTACTATATAGAAAGCCTTGTTATGCTGAGCATTTCTGGCAAATTAGGTCAATTTTGTCCCAGGACCAGTTTTGTGGGGAATTATGAGAGATTGCCTATCTGGGACACCGCCACTTGCAACAAACAATCTCCCGGGAAGATGACCGACTAGTATAATTTTACCGCAGTCACTCCCGCAAGGTGTGTGAGAAATCTACCCACTCCTGGTCGCACCCGAGGGGTTCCTTCGATGTTCTCACTCACCCCACTGCACTCTGGACCAGTGTAAATAAATTAAATAGGATTGCACTAATACGTACGATACAATAAGGTTTGTGGACTGTGTAGATGATTAATTGACTGAATACAAGTAGAAAGAAAGTACACAATTAAAATCATCACTCACCCAGTGTCAGTGATGGTCGCTGAAGATATTACATAACCACAGCAAGTACTATTCATCATTGCAACCTATCTACTGGCCAGCAACACAGTTACAACAATAAATATACTTACTGTGGGTGAGGGAGTCGCTTCCTTTTTTGGTGTTCCCTCGTGACGATCTCGTGGTCTTTGCGCGGGAGCAATTATATTCCCGGCAAAGCGATAATGGTGGAGTTGTTGTAGTCCCGATATAGAAGTATTGACTTCTTGACACCTCTACAATTCTCGGGACAGAATCGGGAGGTCAACATGTGGTTGCTAGGAGAATGTTGTTGAGAATCACTACACACATTCTCTCTCGTGACATTAACATCACCAAATCCTCTTTAATTCACACGCCGATTTAATGTCTCACTAATTTCCACTCTTTATTGTTCATTTCCTTCAATTTCGACGTTGATGGGTCGAGATGAAAATGATAACCCGTTACCATTCCAATGTATCCAACATGGCGGCCTCGGGGTGGCGTCCCTATCACTCGGTGACGCCGGTACATTCACTTCCAATTATTTACAAATCTGCTTCACTAGATTCAACCCTCACCATATTCATTAAGTATATTTCAGTCTCTTCTATTACGAAAACCACCCAGAATCAAGGTTTACGACAGTACCAAGTCGAATAATCACGCCACCTGAGCCATGGTTAATATGGCTAGGCCTACCGGCATCACTCGTTATTTCTCAATTTACCACCCGATTACAGGGATTCCTGGACTTAATGTCTCTCGGTATACACTTGAAGACGATTACGACACTTCCTATTGCGAAGTTAAGCCAACAACCATATTTGGCCAGCGAATTCGCCAAATAACTGGCTCCATACTGAGCCAGAATTCCAGCCTCTTATGGCTATGCCCACGCGACAACAACTCTCTGCCCAGCCTCCCTCTCGGCCTATGCCCGCTTGATGAGGCATCTGGCGCATGCGTGTTAATTCGTTGGTTATTTTCAGTTAATGTTAAGCCATCAGCAGCACATTAATGATATCTATTCACATTGGAAAGTTTATCGAATATAACTTTCGGAAAATACCCAATATTTTCCACAAGTTTGTCCCTCACCAGTCCACTAACACCCAGGTACCCATTTTATACTGATGGGTGAACATGGACAGCAGGTGTCTTATGGAAACACGTCCTAATGTTATCCAGCCGTACTGGGGATTCGAACTCCGGACCTCAGTGTGTGAGCTGAGTGCGCTAGCGATCGAGGGCTAATATTTTGAAGTAGATCAAAAGACGTTTCTTCAGTTAATGACTGGAAATCAATATCACAGCACAACAACAACATTGCAAACCTTGCATTCTGCAAGTGTTAAGCCTCTCACAGAAGGTATTCTCCAGAAATCATCTTATTCCATCGATACCTAAACTTAATAGGTATTATTCTGATCATAAGATAAACCAACCAGTAAATATTTAAACCATTTAGAAGAGGCAGTTTAAAATATATTTAGTGTGATTTAAAAGTAATAAAATGTCGCACTATATTATACATAAAAGTGGTACTTACCCTCGTCACCGTCGTCAGTGTAGGAGGCACCTTTCTTAAGCCTTGGAAGAAAAACAGTAAAACCTTTGTAGGTCCCATTTCAGAAATCTTGGAATGGGTTCTACAACTGTGGTCATAGAACATCTGCACAAGACAAAAGTTGCATAAATATTGCCCTTGTCACCATGCACCTGTGCTTAAAATTCGAATCCGATCGGAACAGACCTTCTAGTGTTGTGAACGAAATAAGATACAGAACTCAGACAACCACTTAAAAGTTTTCACTTCGAGGATACCTAATAAGGTGCCCACCATCTTCTACCATACAGTCATATGGTATAGGCTGTCCTTTAAACATATCTATCTTTTGCTTTCTCTAGTCATTGAAGAATGTCTGATTTTGTAGTGTTGTACATCTCGTCCTTCCCACTGGCCACCCACGGAGGAAATGAATGGTGCTTTATTGGAGAAGAAAGTGTCTAAGTCCCCTTCCTCAATGTTGATGCGAAATATATCCTCCTGAAGAGAGAAATGTTAGCTTCCAGGATCTTAGGTAATTATGTGGTCCTGATGATCCTCAAAGTCTTCTCTTTGATTAGGGCAACAAGTTGAGTCATTCTGACGGTAATCACAACTTTTGCAAACATGTCACACTGCTCCTTCACTTTTTTAAGTTTGTTCCAACATCTTTTGCTTTCACTGATTCTTTCGTCCAAGTTGAAGAAGTCTTCATCAGCTTCCAAAAATCTTTTTTCTCGGCCACGGATGGTTTTAACCAGGTTCAGCACATCTGTGGAAATAGTTCTCTTGGTCATATTGGCCCTCGTTATAGGGAAAGAATTAGCATGTTTTTCAGTGGCTTTACAGCTGTGCATTTTGGTGTAAAGGATAAATTGACTCATGAGAAGTACACTGAGTGATCATTTGAAGTGCGAATGACGATGGTGTGTGAGATCAATCACACCACCTGTTCCCTTCAGGAACTTATTAAGCTGTTCGTGACCTTCAGCGATTGTAATTGACTGGTTTTTTTTTTGGTCTATATGCCTAAAAAAACATTTCGAGTTAGTTTTTCAAATCTCTAGCAACTTTAATTTCAAAGTTCTGGTTAGTATTTCTTATCCCCTTTTAACTTCCGTCTTAATGTGAATATATTGATTAATAAAATGACCTTTCCCTTTTTTGATGAGTCTATAAATTCCTTTCTTCTGCACTAAAAGATGTTTGAGTCTATTATTCATCCATTCGGGTCATTTATATTCGATCATATTTCTTTATACTGAATAAATGTTCTTTGGGCTGCATGTTTAGTGTTTAGAAAACTGTCATATTGATAGTTCTCTTCTTTACCCTAGTCCACAGATGGTAGGTGTTCTCTAAGCCCATTGTAATCTGCTAAGCAAAAATCTGTTACCATTACTGAATTATCCCTATATCATACTTCGATTCACTGCTAAAGGTTTGCTAAAGATCTGTGGTCACTTGCGCCAAGTTCCTCTGTAATTTCTAAATTATTAACAAGGGTTTCCTTGTTTGCTAGAACCAAGTCAAGCAGGTTATTTATCTTTGTAGATTCTATAAAAACTGTTTTAAACATCAATCCTGATCCACCTCTAAGCAGTCGTTAGACTCTTAATTCCTAGTCAAGGAATTCCAATCAATCTGACTAAAGTTAGTCACCTAGAATTACTATATGGCACGACACACACACACACAGCGGTGGCGGCGGCGGGAGTAACAGCATCACTCAGTGCTCACGAGTTTCAGAGTTTTCTGGCCGGGCTAAGAATATCGAAGGGATTTTTTAGTGTTAGGTGTCAGTAAACAAGTGGAGAAGTGTAATACGAGCTGACAATATCAGAAAAGGGAGGCGAGGGCTACAGTTTACGAAAATCATTTTGAATGTGAAATCAGTGCCAGCAGTTGGAGGCCTAAGAGCCGGGCGGGTTGCCACAAGCTAGCATTACTACAAATTCAAAAATAATAAGTGTGATTCAAGCCAGAGAGTTAAGTGCAAGTCAAGGATAGATGAGTTAGTGCATAATAGAAAGCCATAAAGTGAGGGGAATTAACTAACAAGCAGTTAGTCCTGGGATGTCTGAGGTTTTCTCAAAATTAGTGTGTTAATAATAAAGGCCTAAAGTGTCCAACTGTACATCTTGTTATATACTGAAGGATTATTACACATATAGTTATATGCAATATAGCATATAGCAAGTGATAAGTGTGGTGAATAAAGCTTAAAAGGTTAATGAGAAGAGATTGAAGAGAGGAACAGCAGTGGACCCACCGAGAAGGAGAGTCATCGTACATCTGCCAGTCGGGAGGGACATCACCGCTGCCAGCGTAATGTGACGTACTATACCTAGTTTGT
>WNWK01033218.1:0-21316 GCA_009830355.1 Cherax destructor | reverse complement strand
CCCTCTATCCCTGCACTATCCACCGTCATGCTGCACTCCATACCCTACTAATCATCCATCTCCCTCTTACAACCCACTCTCCCTGCATCCTACAATAACCTGCAGTGCTGTATAACCCCTGTGGTTTAGCGCTTCTATTTGATTATAATAATAATAATAATAACACTGAGTCTGCAATTAAATCACAAGTCTCTGAATAACACAAAGAAATTCACTATAGATTGAAAAAATGTCTCAAACACTCGCAAATATCTCTATACGTAGACTGGAATTTGGGAGTACACTTGTGGTGGAGTGGAAGACGGCAGGAGAGGAGTCTCCTGGCTGGCGGCGTCACACACTCACGCTCCTGGAGTCTCAAAGAATCTGCACTACACACAGCAGGCTTTTACGGTGGCGCATGGGTATGAAGAAACACTCTTGGGTCTTGACTTGCTATGTGAGCCATAAAATAACGTTGATAGGCCCAATATGTAGGTAGAAGAATGGCACACGTGGTTGCTTTGTATGGATGGTGGTGTGTTGGGTGAGTGGTGTTTGGCGGGCAAGTCACAGCATCCCACAGCGCGGCTGGCTGGCTGGCTGGCTGGCTGGCTGGCTGGCTGGCACCCACACTACTCACGTGATTTTAAGCCGGGCTGGCTTAAAAACCCACAAAATACCACAGGGTTGGTATTAGCACTCAGGACAGCTTTGAACTGGTAGCGCAAGGCGATGGTGATGGCAGGAACTCAACGTGATTTACTTGGCCTACTTCTCTCAGTCAGCTGGGTTGGCTTGCTGGCTTAAGCCCACAACACTTGTTTGGCTTGAAGTATGTAACTATGCACACAGCAGGGTGGGAAGCTGGCTTGGCAGGCTAGGCTTAGTATGGGGTTTGTAACTGACATCACTAGGCCTCTCCACACGTGGTCGTCACACAAAATGTCCGTCGGCTTGGTAGAATTTCAATCTCCTTACATCTGTGTAAATACCAAATTTACGTGACCACCATTGCCACCATTTGATGGCTGGGTGTTCTGCAGATATGGACGGTCGAAGTAATACACACAAGGTCGATTGGTAACTTATATTGATAGAGTCTATGAGGGGAGCCCAGCAGCCTATGCCTTCTCTAGTCTGGCGTAACGGGAAAAGAGGGCATATGCCTGGGGCCCAGCACTCACATGAGCGGGACTCGTGACGTCACAGCTAGCTGCTGAGCCTAGTAACATAGCTGGTACTAACTATATATACTACACATATAATACAGATAAGCAGTGACACACTACTGACATAATAATTAAACAAATAATAATAATATTTTTTTTATTATTGCGATGTAAATATAATGATTTATTTCGTAATATTATCATCACAATTATTGCTGCTTTATTTTATTAAAAATGTGGAACATAGTATTTCATTATTTATAATATACAAGAATATTATTGATAAATATCTTTTATTTGTTGTTGCAGTAACTGGCCCACAATCCTTGATTCTTCTGGACCAATATGCTAAATCAGGTGAGAGGGATAACGTGTTTACAAGTTTCTCTTCTCTTATTTATGATTAAATATCTTATTATTATTGTGGTTTTCGACTTACAAATACAGACACTGAGACCTAAATACAATAGGAATGATGAGAGATTTCCTAATCACCAATCAAAGTAGCGAACACTTCGCTCAAAGCAGCGAACACTTCGCTCAAAGCAGCGAACACTTCGCTCAAAGCAGCGAACACTTCGCTCAAAGCAGCAAACACTTCGCTCAAAGCAGCGAAAACTTCGCTCAAAGCAGCGAACACTTCGCTCAAAGCAGCAAACACTTCGCTCAAAGCAGCGAACACTTCGCTCAAAGCAGCGAACACTTCGCTCAAAGCAGCGAACACTTCGCTCAAAGCAGCGAACACTTCGCTCAAGGATTATCACTACATGGAGAGAAATGTTGTCATTTGCCCCTAAGCAAAATTCATGAATATAATAATAGAAGGAAATTGCTGTTATTCTTCCATCAATGAATTTGTATGGATTTTTCCAGGAATGATATTTATTATGTGTTAGAACAGTGCTTCTCAACTTGGGTGACCCAGGATAAGGCCAGGGGTGACAAGAGATGTGTATGTGTGTATGACAGGTCAGGTAATTATCCAAACAGGTCAACAGTTGAATACAATTTAAGAACCTACCTTCCCATCCCCAGATAATCTAAGATTACTTACCTCTATCTACTGAGGGCAGCGTATGTTCCCGGGTGTAGACACATCTCTGTGTATCCTGAAGTTCAGTGGATGCACCTCACATGTGCCAGTGCTCATTAACATACAAATAATGCGCTTCAATAGTATTGGTAACAAGCACTTACTGTTGTGATATGTGGGGTCTGTAGATTAACTTCCATTAGGAACACAAAATATGTATGCGAGTCATCATTTACAAAGGGGTTCGTGAACAAGATTAGTCATCTTGTTTTTATGGGTACATGAGAATGCTTCTACGTTTACAGAAATCAATGTGGGAGTGGTAATGTCCGAAGATCTCACCTTCAAGGACCACAACAATGCCACTATCACAACTGCGAGGAAACTGAGACGATGGATAATGAGAACATTCAAGACAAGAGATGCGAAGCCGATGATGATCCTTTTTAAATCACTTGTTCTCTCTAGGCTGAAATACTGATGTACATTAACATCCCCATTCAAGGCAGGTGAAATTGCAGATCTAGAGAATGTACAGAGAACCTTTACAGCACGTATAAGTTCCATCAAACACTTTAACTACTGGGAACGCCTGGAAGCACTTGACTTTTACTCACTGGAGCGCAGGCGAGAGAGATGTATCATAATATACACCTGGAAGATTCTGGAGGGACTGGTCCCTAACCTACTCACAGAAATCACTCCCTACGAAAGCAAAAGACTTGGCAGGCGATGTAACATACCCCCAGTGAAAAGTAGGGGCACCACTGGTACACTAAGAGAAAACACAATAAGTGTCCGGGGCCCAAGACTGTTCAACAGCCTCCCACCGGCCATAAGGAAAATTACCTGGTTGTCTTCAAGAGGGAGCTGGACCGATACCTAAAGTCAGTGCCAGATCAGCCGGGCTGTGATTCGTACGTTGGACTACGTGCGGCCAACAGTAATAGCCTCGTTGATCAGGCCCTGATCCACCAGGAAGCCTGGTCATGGACAGAGCCGCGGGGGTGTTGATCCCCGGAATGCCCTCCAGGTAGCCCTCTCTGCTTAGCTTTTATTATGAAAGACCCGGCGTTACGGGGTGGGTCTATCACCACCATCTTCACTTGACGCAGGTCTTTGGATGACTGCCCAGCATGGGTAGTTGTCCCCATGCGGGTGTGTAGCACAATTGGTTGCCCTCTGTTGAAGATGTATGGCCTGAAGGTAATCTTATATACTAAGCTAATTACTGTACATCTAACTCTAAGTTAACTTAAGTACTTGTAAGAGAAATTGAGTAGGAGTCTGTTAAAAGACTACAGTTAAATTAATTATACGATTAAGGTGGTAAGGATTGTAAGTTTGATAGACATGCAGGCCTATATCATGTTACATGTCTCTCAACCTCCCAACTCCACCACCTCTCTCACAGCATCTTACTCCACCCAAATCTGAAGAATGGGGAGAAATCAGTGCATTGATGCTTGATTTCCCACCCTTCGGGGTCGAGACGCTGTTTGGACCTGGTCAAACAAGATCATTGTCTATGGCTCCCCTGATACGTTGTTGGGCTACCTCGGTACTCTAGTGTCGCAAGGTGGCTGCTGGAATCTTTGTAGGGGGCATAGTTCTCGGTGAACAGTTCACTGTCCGTGGCACTAAAGTGTCTGTGGTCCTGGCATGTACTGTGTAAATGGCAGATTACATGCCAGTGGCATAGTACATATTTTCTGAATAGGCTGTTTACAGTTACAACGTCAGGGAACCACATTTACCATGCCTGGGAACCACAGTTACAGTGTCTGGGAACCACAGTTACAGTGTCTGGGAACCACAATTACAATGTCTGGGAACCACAGTTACAATGTCTGGGAACCACAGTTACAATGTCTGGGAACCACAGTTACAATGTCTGGGAACCACAGTTACAGTGTCTGGGAACCACAGTTACAATGTCTGGGAACCACAGTTACAGTGTCTGGGAACCACAGTTACAATGTCTGGGAACCACAGTTACAGTGTCTGGGAACCACAGTTACAATGTCTGGGAACCACAGTTACAATGTCTGGGAACCACAGTTACAATGTCTGGGAACCACAGTTACAGTGTCTGGGAACCACAGTTACAATGTCTGGGAACCACAGTTACAATGTCTGGGAACCACAGTTACAATGTCTGGGAACCACAGTTACAATGTCTGGGAATCACAGTTACAGTGTCTGGGAACCACAGTTACAGTGTCTGGAACCACAGTTACAATGTCGGAACCACAGTTACAATATCTGGGAACCACAGTTACAGTGTCTGGGAACCACAGTTACAATGTCTGGGAACCACAGTTACAGTGTCTGGGAACCACAGTTACAATGTCTGGGAACCACAGTTACAGTGTCTGGGAACCACAGTTACATGTCTGGGAACACAGTTACAGTGTCTGGGAACCACAGTTACAGTGTCTGGGAACCACAGTTACAATGTCTGGGAACCACAGTTACAGTGTCTGGGAACCACAGTTACAATGTCTGGGAACCACAGTTACAGTGTCTGGGAACCACAGTTACATGTCTGGGAACCACAGTTACAATGTCTGGGAACCACAGTTACAGTGTCTGGGAACCACAGTTACAGTGTCTGGGAACCACAGTTACAGTGTCTGGGAACCACAGTTACAATGTCTGGGAACCACAGTTACAGATGTCTGGGAACACAGTTACAGTGTCTGGGAACCACAGTTACATGTCTGGGAACCACAGTTACAATGTCTGGGAACCACAGTTACAATGTCTGGGAACCACAGTTACAATGTCTGGGAACCACAGTTACAGTGTCTGGGAATCACAGTTACATGTCTGGGAACCACAGTTACAATGTCTGGGAACCACAGTTACAATGTCTGGAACCACAGTTACAATGTCTGGGAACCACAGTTACAATGTCTGGGAACCACAGTTACAATGTCTGGAACCACAGTTCAATGTCTGGAACCACAGTTACAATGTCTGGGAACCACAGTTACAGTGTCTGGGAACACAGTTACAATGTCTGGAACCACAGTTACAATGTCTGGAACCACAGTTCAATGTCTGGGAACCACAGTTACAATGTCTGGGAACCACAGTTGCAATGTCTGGGAACCACAGTATGTAACAAGTCATGGGAACCACAGTTACAATGTCTGGGAACCACAGTTACAGTGTCTGGAACCACAGTTACAGTGTCTGGGAACCACAGTTACAATGTCTGGGAACCACAGTTACAGTGTCTGGGAACCACAGTTACAGTGTCTGGGAACCACAGTTACAGTGTCTGGGAACCACAGTTACAATGTCTGGGAACCACAGTTACAATGTCTGGGAACCACAGTTACAGTGTCTGGGAACCACAGTTACAGTGTCTGGGAACCACAGTTACATGTCTGAACCACAGTTACATGTCTGGGAACCACAGTTCAGTGTCTGGGAACCACAGTTACAATGTCTGGAACCACAGTTACAATGTCTGGGAACCACAGTTCGCAATTCGAATGTCTGGAACCACAGTTACAATATCTGGGAACCACAGTTACAATGTCTGGGAACCACAGTTGCAATGTCTGGGAACCACAGTTGCAATGTCTGGGAACCACAGTTGCAATGTCTGGGAACCACAGTTACAATGTCTGGGAACCACAGTTACAATGTCTGGGAACCACAGTTACAATGTCTGGGAACCACAGTTACAGTGTCTGGGAACCACAGTTACAGTGTCTGGGAACCACAGTTACAATGTCTGGGAACCACAGTTACAGTGTCTGGGAACCACAGTTACAGTGTCTGGGAACCACAGTTACAGTGTCTGGGAACCACAGTTACAATGTCTGTGAACCACAGTTACAATGTCTGGGAACCACAGCTTCAGTGTCTGGGAACCACAGTTACCATATCTGGGAACCACAGTTACAATGTCTGTGAACCACAGTTACAATGTCTGGGAACCACAGTTGCAATGTCTGGGAACCACAGTTGCAATGTCTGGGAACCACAGTTGCAATGTCTGGGAACCACAGTTACAATGTCTGGGAACCACAGTTACAGTGTCTGGGAACCACAGTTACAATGTCTGTGAACCACAGTTACAATGTCTGGGAACCACAGTTACAATATCTGGGAACCACAGTTACAATGTCTGGGAACCACAGTTGCAATGTCTGGGAACCACAGTTGCAATGTCTGGGAACCACAGTTGCAATGTCTGGGAACCACAGTTACAGTGTCTGGGAACCACAGTTACAATGTCTGGGAACCACAGTTACAGTGTCTGGGAACCACAGTTACAGTGTCTGGGAACCACAGTTACAGTGTCTGGGAACCACAGTTACAGTGTCTGGGAACCAAAGTTACAATGTCTGGGAACCACAGCTACAGTGTCTGGGAACCACAGTTACAATGTCTGGGAACCACAGCTACAGTGTCTGGGAATCACAGTTACAGTGTCTGGGAACCACAGTTACAATGTCTGGGAACCACAGTTACAGTGTCTGGGAACCACAGTTACAGTGTCTGGGAACCACAGTTACAGTGTCTGGGAACCACAGTTACAGTGTCTGGGAACCACAGTTACAATGTCTGGGAACCACAATTACAATGTCTGGGAACCACAGTTACAATGTCTGGGAACCACAGCTTCAGTGTATGAGAGTATGACGGACTATGGTATCATTAATGGCAGTGGTGGTATAACTGACATAGGTATCATAATATTTTTCTTCTTCAAGAATATAACATTCTTAATAATTTTTAGTTAATAAAATCATCTACTTTTTTGTCACAGACGGACCAGTAAAAATCTGCACACTGAAGGAGAGCTCAGAAGTTATTTACACGGAGATGGTTGGTATTGTCTTCGCCAAGAACTCACCAATAAAACATCTGTTCGACAACGAGTAAGTTACACTTGAACTCACCAATAAAACATCTGTTCGACAACGAGTAAGTTACACTTGAACTCACCAATAAAACATCTGTTCGACAACGAGTAAGTTACACTTGAACTCACCAATAAAACACCTGTTCGACAACGAGTAAGTTACACTTGTTTTATTAAACTTTAAAGAATACAAGTCGCAGTAAATTAGCTTCGGCTGGTCGGTCCAAACAATAAAAGCTGCGGAAAAAATCCGTTTTGGTGATGATGGTTCTGTCGTAAATAATTTTTTTTTTTAATTAAGATAAAGGAGCAAAATTGACCGATATCTTCACATTTTGGGTTGTGATTTTAATTAAATTTTCATTATTTTGATACTAATGTCAAGTTTAAATAGCACTCAGGCACAAGATTATATTGTTTTATATAGAGTAGCGTTTAAGAACCTTTGATATATGTAATGAAAATGAATGAATAATTGACAACATTGATGAGTCATAGTGTGTGAATGACCAAGTTGTTAAACACAATTATGAAAAATGTTGTTGTTGTTGTTGTTGTCTTCCTGAACCGCCCCATCTCTGTTTCCATGATAATTATCACCATCATTAATTATCACCATCATTAATTATCACCATCATTAAACTGCTTGTATATTATATCTGTTATAACAAACTTTAACTGTTATGCTAAAGAATTACTATTATATTACATTTTTTTACCTGTTCTACAGTTGTGTAAATGTTAAACTGAAGTATAACAGTTATATAATACTATCAATGTTATATTCTAGAATAACTTATATTGCAATACAACTGTCACTCTGTTCTCTGTTATTCTACACTGTTATTCTTACTCACTGCTGTAAATATAATACCGCACAATACCGTCATACTGTGGTATGTGTTATGTAGTAGAATACCTGTTATACTGTGGTATGTGTTATGTAGTAGAATACCTGTCATACTGTGGTATGTGTTATGTAGTAGAATACCTGTCATACTGTGGTGTGTTATGTAGTAGAATACCTGTCATACTGTGGTGTGTTATGTAGTAGAATACCTGTCATACTGTGGTGTGTTATGTAGTAGAATACCTGTCATACTGTGGTGTGTTATGTAGTAGAATACCTTCATACTGTGGTATGTTATGTAGTAGAATACCTGTCATACTGTGGTGTGTTATGTAGTAGAATACCTGTCATACTGTGGTGTGTTATGTAGTAGAATACCTGTCATACTGTGGTATGTGTTATGTAGTAGAATACCTGTCATACTGTGGTATGTGTTATGTAGTAGAATACCTGTCATACTGTGGTGTGTTATGTAGTAGAATACCTTCATACTGTGGTGTGTTATGTAGTAGAATACCTTGTCATACTGTGGTGTGTTATGTAGTAGAATACCTGTCATACTGTGGTGTGTTATGTAGTAGAATACCTGTCATACTGTGGTGTGTTATGTAGTAGAATACCTGTCATACTGTGGTATGTGTTATGTAGTAGAATACCTGTCATACTGTGGTGTGTTATGTAGTAGAATACCTGTCATACTGTGGTGTGTTATGTAGTAGAATACCTGTCATACTGTGGTATGTGTTATGTAGTAGAATACCTGTCATACTGTGGTGTGTTATGTAGTAGATACCTGTCATACTGTGGTGTGTTTAGTAGAATACCTGTCATACTGTGGTGTGTTATGTAGTAGAATACCTGTCATACTGTGGTGTGTTATGTAGTAGAATACCTGTCATACTGTGGTATGTTATGTAGTAGAATACCTGTCATACTGTTAGGGAATGGACATCCCAAGATATGGACTGTAATTAAGCTACTTAGCTTATTGATGCAGCCACGACTTGCAGCCTTCCCGGATGTGGTTATAGCTGATGCATACGGTCTTATCCTCTTGGGCTGTTAAGAGAGTAAATATGTGTGAGTTATATATTATTGCCCCAAAGGAGCGTATGCCCATATTGTCAGTCATTGAATGGACTGAACGGCGGTTTAGTCACGGGGTTTGGGCGGATTGCCCGCGTCTCACCGGGTGAATGATAAATCTGCCTAGAACAAAATATGTATTCCTAACTGCGCAGCTAGTGACATCTATGTCTAAGCACACTTACCTGGGTATTTGTATCGGACCCTTAATTCACACCCTGAGAACACTGTCTTGCTTGTAGAACTTCGCTGATGAGTCACCGTCTCGTTGATGATACAATCGCGATTGTCTATTTACGTTTGTCTTTTAGCAGTATTAAGAAGCTGCTCCCACTTCTCTGTAATGTACCGCTATTTTATGATTAATTATCACTAAACGCGCTGGAACAGAGTTCCTATCCGATTTCCCGACGTTAGTGGAGATTGAATAGGAGATCGAAGACGTACGACGAATGTCCTTTTGTCAGGTCAAATCACCGCGCCGTAAGCCCCTTTCCCTGGTCGCTGGTTAGTTCAATCTTACGCCCGCTTCTCCGCCCCTGGCCGGTTTGCCCTGTTTCGCTGACCTAAGCTCAATTCAACACTTGCTAAACACTGGAACAACTTGCAATTCAAATGCTTGTGTTCTTTATATATTTAGATCACTGAGAGTTTATGATTGTTTTGTCAAGTGTAGAAATTGATACAGTAGTTTTCTTTAAATTTCCTGCCTCGGCAAAGAGTCCCATTTATATCAAATGTGTATTAATCATATACACTCGTTGCTACGGGTCAGCCAGACGTGACGTACTGCTTCCTGGGTCCGTTCATCTGTTAGGAATTAAACTGTTGACCAGGAAGCCAGACGCCATCTGGCTTTTCTAAAGGCTGAAGGGGCTGTAAAGGCTGAAGGGGCTGTAAGGGCAGAAAGGGCTGATACCCCCCCTCTCTTGGAGAATTTTCTCCACACATACTGTGGTATGTGTTATGTGGTAGAATACCTGTCATAATGCGGTATGTTATGTGTGGTAGAATACCTGTCATTCTGTGGTATGTGTTATGTAGTAGAATACGTGTCATACTGTGGTATGTGTTATGTAGTAGAATACTTGTCGTATTGTGGTATGTGTTATGTAGTAGAATACATATACTGTGGTATGTTATGTGTGGTAGATTACCTGTCATACTATGGTATGTTATGTGTGGTAGAATACCTGTTATACTGTGGATGTGTTATGGGACAGAATACCTGTCATACTGTGGTATGTTATGTATGGCAGAATACCTGTCATACTGTGGTATGTTATGTGTGGTAGAATACCTGTTATACTGTGGTATGTTATGTGTGGTAGAATACCTGTTATACTGTGGATGTGTTATGGGACAGAATACCACTTCTCTCCACTCGCTGCTATCTAACAGACTCACGCAAGCTTGCTGAATGTCTAAGCCCTTCGCACACAAAACATCCTATGAAAGGTTGAAGGGAGGCCTTAACCTTTCCCAGGACGACCTCTACCCTGCCTTCCTTCCACTAGTGCATTTAAGCACTCCAAGTCATCGTATTTTGTGTCATCCTCTCTTAATGTCTGAACCACCTCAACAGCCCCTCCTCAGCCTTCTGGCTAATACTTTTAGTAAACTCGCACCTCCTTCTGATCTTCAGGCTACGAATTCCCTGCATAATATTCACCCACACATTGCGCACAGACATAAGAACATAAGAAAGAAGGAACACTGCAGCAGGCCTACTGACCCATGCGAGGCACGTCCATGTCACTCCCCGGCTTAGACCAATGACCACCTGGTAAGGTCACTTCCACTTAAGGAAGGAGAACTGCATAAGACCTAGTAGCACAAGCCAGTCAGGTCCAACTCACACCCACCCACACTCACTCATGTATTTATCTAACATATTTTTTTAAAACTACTCAACATCTTAGCTTCTATGACGGTACTCGGGAGTTTGTTCCACTCATCCACAACTCTATTACCAAACCAAAGTTTTCCTATATCCTTCCTGAATCTGAATTTTTCCAACTTGAAATCATTGCTGTGAGTCCTGTCTTTGGTGGATATTTTCAGCAAGCTATTTACATCCCCTTTATTCCTGTTTTCCTTTTATACACCTCAATCATATTACCTGGAGTTTAATTGGAGAGAGTTCCAGGGGTCAACGCCCCTGCGGCCCGGTCTGCGACCAGGCCTCATGTTGGATCAGCGCCTGATCAACCAGGCTGTTACTGCTGGCCGCACGCAGTCCAACGTACGAACCACAGCCTGGCTGGTCAGGCACCGACTTTAGGTGCCTGTCCAGTGCCTGCTTAAAGACAGCCAGGGGTCTATTGGTAATCCCCCTTATGTATGCTGGGAGGCAGTTGAACAGTCTTGGGCTCCTGACACTTATTGTGTTGTCTCTCAACGTGCTAGTGGCACCCCTGCTTTTCACTGGGGTTATGTTACATCGTCTGCCGAGTCTTTTGCTTTCGTAGGGAGTGACTCTCGTGTGCAAATTTGGTACTAATCCCTCTAGGATTTTCAAAGTGTATATAATAATGTATCTCTCCCGCCTGCGTTCCAGGGAGTACAGGTTTAGGAACTTCAAGCGTTCCCAGTAATTGAGGTGGTTTATTGTAATGTGTGCCGTGAAGGTTCTCTGTACATTTTTTAGTTCAGCAATTTCACCTGCCTTGAAAGGTGCAGTTAGTGTGCAGCAATATTCCAGCCTAGATAGAACAAGCGACCTGAAAAGTGTCAACATGGGCTTGGCATCCCTGGTTTTGAAGGTTCTCATTATCCATCCTGTCATTTTTCTGGCAGATGCGATTGCTACAGTGTTATGGTCCTTGAAGGTGAGATCCTCTGTCATGATCACTCCCAGGTCTTTGACATTAGTTTTTCGCTCTATTGTGTGGTTGGAATTTGTTTTATACTCCGATGAGATTTTAATTTCCTCACGTTTTCCATATCGGAGTAATTGAAATTTCTCATCATTGAACTTCATATTGTTTTCTGCAGCCCATTTAAAGATTTGGTTGATGTCTGCTTGGAGTCTTGCAGTGTCTTCAATGGTGGACACTGTCATGCAGATTCGGGTGTCATCTGCAAAGGAAGACACGGCACTGTGGCTGATATCCCTGTCAATGTCCGATATAAGGATGAGGAACAGTATGGGAGCGAGTACTGTGCCTTGTGGAACAGAGCTTTTCACCGTAGCCGCCTCAGACTTTACTCTGTTGACTACTACTCTTTGTGTTCTACTTGTTAGGAAATTATAGATCCATCTACCAACTTTTCCTGTTATTCCTTTATCACGCATTTTGTGTGCTATCACACCATGGTCACACTTATCAAAGGCTTTTGCAAAGTTTGTGTATATAACATTTGCATTCTGTTTGTCTTCTAGAGCATCCAGGACCTTGTCGTAGTGGTCGAGTAGTTGGGACAGACAGGAGCGACCTGCTCTAAACCCATGCTGCCGTGGGTTGTGTAATTGATGGTTATCTAGATGAATGGCGATCTTGCTTCTTAAAACCCTTTCAAAGATTTTTAGATATTTTTGATGATATATATATATATATATATATATATATATATATATATATATATATATATATATATATATATATATATATGATATAGGAAAAGGATATAGGAAAGCAGGTAGTAGGTTGGTAGACAGCAACCACCCAGGGAGGTACTACCATCCTGCCAGGTGACTGTGAAACAGAAACCTGAAACTGTTTTACATGATGGTAGGATTGCTGGTGTCTTTTTTTCTGTTTCATAAACATGCAAGATTTCAGGTATGTCTTGCTACTTCTACTTACACTTAGGTCACGCTACGCAAACATGTACACGTTTATGTATACAAACTCATCTGAGTTTTCTTTGATTTTATCTTAATAGTTCTTGTTCTTATTGCTTTTCCTTTCATATCCATGGGGAAGTGGAATAAGAATCTTTCCTCCGTAAGCCATGCGTGTTGTAAAAGTCAACTAAAATGCCGGGAACAATGGGCTAGTAACCCGTTTTCCTGTATAGCTTACTAAAAAAGAAAAAGAAGAAAACCGTCAAAGTGGGATGTTTGAATGTGCGTGGATGTTGTGTGAATGATAAGAAAGAGATGATTGTAGATGTTATGAATGAAAAGAAGCTGGATGTCCTGGCTTTAAGTGAGACAAAGCTGAAGGGGGTAGGAGAGTTTCATTGGGGAGAAATAAATGGGATTAGGTCAGGGGTTTCAAATAGAGTTAGAGCTAAAGAAGGAATGGCAATAATGTTGAATAATCTGTTATGGCTAGTAAAGAAGGTATATAAATGTATAAATTCAAGAATTATGTGGAGTAAAATAAAGGTTGGATGTGAAAAGTGGGTTATAGTAAATGTTTATGCACCTGGAGAAGAGAGAAGTGTAGAGGAGAGAGAGAGATTTTGGGAAATGTTGAGTGAGTGTGTGGGGAGTTTTGAACCAAGTGAGAGAGTACTTGTGGTTGGGGATCTTAATGCTAAAGTGGGTAAAAATGTTGTGGAGGGAGTAGTAGGTAAATTTGGGGTGCCAGGGGTAAATGTAAATGGGGAACCTTTAATTGAGCTATGTGTTGAAAGAGGTTTGGTAATAAGTAATACATATTTTATGAAAAAAAAGATAAATAAGTACACAAGGTATGATATAGCACGTAATGAAAGTAGTTTGTTAGATTATGTATTGGTGGATAAAAGGTTGATGGGTAGACTTAAGGATGTACATGTTTATAGAAGGGCAACGGATATTTCGAATCATTATTTAGTTGTAGCTACAGTTAGAGTAAAAGGTAGATGGGACAAAAAGAAAATGGCAACAGCAAGTAAGAGAGAGGTAAAAGTGTATAAACTAAGGTAGGAGGAAGTTAGGGTGAGATATCAGCAACTATTGGCAGAAAGGTGGGCTAGTGCAAGTATGAGTAGTGGGGGGGGGGGTTGAAGAAGGTTGGGATAGTTTTAAAATTGCAGTATTAGAATGTGAAGCAGAAGTTTGTAGCTATAGGAGGGTGGGTGCAGGAGGAAAGAGGAGTGAGTGGTGGAATGAAGAAGTAAAGGGTGTGATAAAAGAGAAAAAGGTAGTTTATGAGAGATTTTTACAAAACAGAAGTGTTAATAGAAGAGCAGAGTATATGGAGAGTAAAAGAAAGGTGAAGAGAGTGGTGAGAGAGTGCAAAAGAAGAGCAGATGAAAGAGTGGGAGAGGCTTTGTCAAGAAATTTTCTGAAAACAAGAAAATTTTTTGGAGTGAGATAAACAAGTTAAGAAAGCCTAGGGAACGAATGGATTTGTCAGTTAAAAACAGAGTAGGGGAGTTAGTAGATGGGGAGCTGGAGGTATTGGGTAGATGGCAGGAATATTTTGAGGAACTTTTAAATGTCGATGAAAAAAGGGAGGCGGTAATTTAATGCACTGGTCAGGGAGGTTTAACATCGTTTAGGAGTGAAGAAGAGCAGGATGTGAGTGTGGGGAAGGTGCATGAGGCATTACGTAGAATGAAAGGGGGTAAAGCAGCAGGAACTGACGGGATCATGACAGAAATGTTAAAAGCAGGGGGGGATATAGTGTTGGAGTGGTTGGTATTGTTGTTTAATAAATGTATGAAAGAGGGGAAGGTACCTAGGGATTGGCAGAGAGCATGTATAGTTCCTTTATATAAAGGGAAGGGGGATAAAAGAGATTGTAAGAATTATAGGTAAAGTGTATGGCAGGGTTATTATTGAAATAATTAGAGGTAAGACAGAGAGTAGGATAGCAGATGAGCAAGGAGGCTTTAGAGCGGGTAGGGGATGTGTAGATCAAGTGTTTACATTGAAGCATATATGTGAACAGTATTTAGATAAAGGTAGAGAAGTTTTCATTGCATTTATGGATTTAGAAAAGGCATATGATAAAGTGGATAGGGGAGCAATGTTGCAAGTGTATGGAATAGGTTGTAAGTTACTGAATGCTGTAAAGAGTTTTTATAAGGATAGTGAGGCTCAGGTTAGGGTGTGTAGGAGAGAGGGAGATTATTTCCCGGTAAAAGTAGGTCTTAGACAGGGATGTGTAATGTCACCATGGTTGTTTAATATATTTATAGATGGGGTTGTAAAAGAAGTAAATGCTAGGGTGTTGGGGAGAGGGGTGGGACTAAATTATGGGGAATCAAATGCAAAATGGGAGTTGACACAGTTACTTTTTGCTGATGATACTGTGCGTATGGGAGATTCTAAAGAAAAGTTGCAAAGTTTAGTGGACGAGTTTGGGAGAGTGTGTAAAGGTAGAAAGTTGAAAGTGAACATAGATAAGAGTAAGGTGATGAGGGTATCAAACGATTTAAATAAAGAAAAATTGGATATCACATTGAAGAGAGGGATGATGGAAGAAGTGAATGTTTTCAGATATTTGGGAGTTGACTTGTCAGTGGATGGGTTTATGAAGGATGAGGTTAACCATAGAATTGATGAAGGAAAAAAAGGTGAGTGGTGCGTTGAGGTATCTGTGGAGACAAAAAAACGTTATCCATGGAGGCAAAGAAGGGAATGTACAAAAGTATAGTGGTACCAACACTCTTATATGGGTGTGAAGCATGGGTTGCAAATGCTTCAGCGAGGAGGTGGCTGGATGCAGTGGAGATGTCCTGTCTAAGGGCAATGTGTGGTGTAAATATTATGCAGAAAATTCGGAATGTGGAAATTAGGAGGAGGTGTGGAGTTACTAAACGTATTTGTCAGAGGGCTGAAGAGAGGTTGTTGAGGTGGTTTGGTCATTTAGAGAGAATGGATCAAAGTAGAATGACTTGGAGAGCGTAAAGGAGGTAAAGGAGGTTTTGTGGGCGAGGGGCTTGGACTTCCAGCAAGCATGTGTGTGCGTGTTAGATAGGAGTGAATGGAGATGAATGGTTTTGGGACCTGACAAGCTGTTGGAGTGTGAGCAGGGTAATATTTTGTGAAGGGATTCAGGGAAACCAGCTAATTGATTTAGTTGGACTTGAGTCCTGGAAATGGGAAGTACAATGCCTGCACTTTAAAGGAGGGGTTTGGGATATTGGCAGTTTGGAGGGACTTCTAAACTGTCGTATCTGAGCTCCTCTGCAAAGACAGTGATTATGTATGAGTGAGGTGAAAGTGTTGAGTGATGATGAAAGTATTTTTCTTTTTAGGGATTTTCTTTCTTTTGGGTCACCCTGCCTCGGTGGGAGACGGCCGACTTGTTGATATATATATATATATATATATATATATATATATATATATATATATATATATATATATATATATATATATATATATATATATATATATATATATATCAGTGTGCCAAATGGCAAGGTTGTTTCTAAATAGAATGATAAGTGTATGTCAATTAGCAAAAGTTAGCGATGTGCATCTTAAGTGAACAGATAGGGCCACTCCCCTCACCCCCCATTCCTGGTCTAGGCTTACTGACTTCCTGACCAAGAGTGTTGCCGTTTAGTGCCTCACGAATTACTCACACTCTCACTCGCTACTCTCCCATGCATCAATGCTGTCCTTCACTCGTTACCCCACAGCTGGCGCCCTCCCACCCACACAATGTCACAAGAAGTGCTGGGTTCCCAGGAATCTCCCCGACAGAGCCAACGCCTTGGAACCCGTCCACGAGGCATCTGCCAGGTGTGCCATAGGGAATGTGCACTCAATCCCTCTACTGGCAACATCCGTGCACACAATGGATGTCTAGGCTCCAGGAGGGCTCCAAATGGGAACAGCCAACATACCCTCCCAGCAGACAGAGCTGACAGCCACCCTGACTTCACCTCTACAGAGGACCTAAAAGCTGCAATCAAATTAACATCCACCAGGACGCTGACACACATCCCCAAAGCAGCTCGCCATCAAGCTGCCAGCAAATTCGCTGACCTCTTGAAGAAAGTCAACGATGCTCCTGCAAACAACGGATCCTGGCACAACCTACTGCTTTTTGGCAATGCCTGTTTGGCTGTCCCACCAAGGAGGGACAAGTCACTAGCTACATCTGTTATCAGGGCAATAAATGCATTCCCTAGAGATGACAACCTTGTCCGTCTCCCCTCCAGGGCGTCAAACACCCGCCAGGCAAATGTCAACAACAGGACACCTGACGCCTCAAAAATCAGGGCCCAAATTAGCAGAAAAATAGAAGAGGGTAATACTATCGGAGCACTGAGGCTTATAACCAGTGAGGATACCATCGCTCCTAAGGATGTAATTACAGCACAAGCCCTGAAGGACAAACATTCACCCAGGGCTCCCAGCTGCTATGTCATTTCCACAGGGCTCAGCAGGAGGTTTCACCGGTTTAAGGCCACAACACTTAAAACAAATGCTCAATCCAGGTCTTGGTGAGGTTTCTGAGAGGTTGCTGTCTGAACTCACCAAATTTTTTAAATGTGTGCCTTCCTGGTAGTGTCCCAGAGGCCATTAGACCCCTTTTCTTTGGTGCCTCACTGTGTGCCCTCCGGAAAAAGGATGGAGGAATCAGGCCCATTGCAGTGGGCAACACCCTTCGGTGCCTAGTTGCCAAGGCTGCAGTACGAATGGTGAGTCAAGATGCTGCCTCAATGTTGAAACCAACTCAGCTCGGTTTTGGTGTTCAACAAGGCTGTGAAGCAGCTGCCCATGCAGCACGAGTATACATCAACAACATGTCCAATGAAAAAGCCTTAATCAAATTGGACTTTGCCAATGCTTTCAACTCAGTCAGAAGGGATGCTGCTCTCCAAGCAGTTTCTAGGCACTTTCCTTCCCTCTACCCTTCATAGAATCGTGTTATAGTGTGGCTTCTAAACTATTGTTTGGGGATCATGAAATTGACTCGTGTGAGGGTGTGCAACAGGGGAACCCTCTCGCCCCCTTTCTATTCTGTCTAGTCATCAAGGAAGTCACAGAAGCACTGTCCAGTGAGCTCAATATCTGGTTCTTGGATGATGGCACCCTAGCTGGCACTACAGAATCTCTCCTAGAAGACATCAGGAAAATTAAAGATATGGTAGAGAGCCTGGGCCTATCTTTAAACCCCACCAAATGTGAAATAGTTTCCACCAATCCACAGATGATCCAGAACATTAGGGCTGTTTTACCAGGGGCACGAGCCATTGATCCAGCCAACAGCACTCTCCTTGGTGCTCCTCTTAGGCCCAATGCCATCGATCTGGTCCTGGAAAAAAAATCTCAGACCTCAGGACGATGGAAGGTAGGATGAAAGACATCATCGATACACATGATGCCTTCTACCTACTCACCAGGTGCCTGTCAACCAGAAAACGTACATACTTCGTGAGATGCTCCCCAGCCTTCAGCAGCCCGAAACTCAAGGAATATGACTCTCTCCTCAAGACCATGCTAGAGAGTGTATTGAATCTTTCTCTCGAAGATGGACAGTGGTTGCAAGCCTCACTTCCAGTCAGGCTTGGTTGGCTGGGAGTACGCAAATCCTCCCAGATTGCCCTACCAGCTTTCTTATCCTCTTCCATAGCATCAAATGAGCTAATAAAACAAATTCTTCCAGACAACCTCAGTGATTCAGCAGGAATACAGGACCCTAGCTACACCAGTGCCATCACTGAATGGGAGACTCTTGCCGCTCCAACACCAAAACCTAGTGAAGAACTGGCCTACAAACAGTCAAGCTGGGATGGCCCCATCGCTGAAAAGATCCTTGCCAATATGCTTAGGGCCATAACATCAGACAGGGAGACTGCCCGTCTCCAAGCTGTGAGTGCACATCACTCTGGGGACTTACTCCAAACAGTTCCCATTTCGGCCCTAGGAACACGCCTCGACCCTAAGACCCTTCGTATTGCAGTGGCTCTGCGCCTTGCTGCCCCTATTCACACGGAATATCCGTGTATTTGCAGTGATGCACAAGCCGACCAATATGGTCTACATGGTCTTAACTGTTCTAAAACCAAGGGTTGGTATGCAAGACACAATGAGGTCAACGACATCATAAAGAGAACCCTTGCTACAGCTGGATGCCCAGCCGAGAGAGAGCCTCGATCACTAGCAGCCAACAATGCCCACAACCCAGCAAACCGCACCGACGGGATCACCATCTTTCCTTGGAAGAATGACAAGCTCTTAGCATGGGATTATACCTGTGTGTCGACACTGGCTGACACCTACATCCATCACAGTGTCGGGTGACAGGGAGGAGCTGCTGACCACAGAGAGGAGTACAAGATCGGCAAGTACAGGGACATAAGCCAACAGTATCAATTTGTCCCAGTGGGATCAGAGACCTTGGGAGCGTGGGGAAAGAATGCAACACGTTTCCTTAAGGACTGGATTCCAGACTCATCGACACCACCAGGGACCCAAGGGCAGCCACGTTCATGTTCTAGCGTCTCAGTGTGGCCATCCAGAGGGGAAACGCCTCTTCACTGGCCGCTACTGGGTCACTCTCCCTGCCCCATGAGCTTTGTCATACCTCTTCTTAAAGCTATGTATTGAGCCTGCCTCCACTACATCGCTTCCTAAACTATTCCACTTCCCGACCACTCTGTGACTGAAGAAATACTTCCTAACATCTCTGTGATTCATCTGAGTCTTCAACTTCCAACTGTGTCCCCTTGTTGCTGTGTCCCATCTCTGGAACATTTTGTCTCTGTCCACTTTGTCAATTCCTCTCAGTAACTTATATGTTGTTATCATATCCTCCCTGTCTCTCCTGTCCTCCAGTGTCGTCAGGTCGATTTCCCTTAACCTCTCCTCGTAGGACATACCCCTTAGCTCCGGGACTAGTTTTGTTGCAAACCTTTGCACTTTCTCGAGCTTCTTCACGTGCTTGGCTAGGTGTGGGTTCCAAACTGGTGCTGCATACTCCAGTATGGGCCTAACGTACACAGTATACAGGGTCCTGAACGATTCTTTATTAAGATGTCGGAATGCTGTTCTTAGGTTTGCTAGGCTCCCATATGCTGCAGCAGTTATTTGGTTGATGTGCGCCTCAGGAGATGTTCCTGGTGTTATACTCACCCCAAGATCTTTTTCCTTGATTGAGGTTTGCAGTCTCTGGCCCCCTAGACTGTACTCTGTCTGCGGTCTTCTTTGCCCTTCCCCAATCTTCATGACTTTGCACTTGGTGGGGTTGAACTCCAGGAACCAATTGCTGGACCAGGCTTGCAGCCTGTCCAGATCCCTTTGTAGTTCTGCCTGGTCCTCGTTCGATTGAATTCTTCTCATCAACTTCACATCATCTGCAAACAGGGACACTTCGGAGTCTATTCCTTCCGTCATGTCGTTCACAAATACCAGAAACAGCACTGGTCCCAGGACTGACCCCTGTGGAACCCCGCTCGTCACCGGCGCCCACTCTGACACCTCGCCACGTACCATGACTCGCTGCTGTCTTCCTGACAGGTATTCCCTGATCCATTGTAGTGCCTTCCATGCTACCCCTGCCTGGTCCTCCAGCTTCTGCACTAATCTCTTGTGTGGAACTGTGTCAAACGCCTTCTTACAATCCAAGAATATGCAATCTACCCACCTCTCTCTCTCTTGTCTTATTGCTGTCACCCTGTCGTAGAACTCCAGTAGGTTTGTGACACAGGATTTCCCATCCCTGAAACCGTGTTGGCCGTCGTTGATAAGCTCATTCCTTTCTAGGTGCTCCACCACTCTTCTCCTGACTATCTTCTCCATGACCTTGCATACTATACATGTCAGTGACACTGGTCTGTAGTTTAGTGCTACGTTCCTGTCTCCTTTTTTAAAAATTGGAACTACATTTGCTGTCTTCCATACCTCAGGTAGTTGCCCAGTTTCGATAGATGTGTTGAAGTTTGTTGTTAGTGGTACACATAGCTCCTTTGCTCCCTCTCTCAGGACCCATGGAGAGATGTTATCCGGCCCCATCGCCTTTGAGGTATCTAGCTCGCTTAGTAGCCTCTTCACTTCCTCCTCAGTTGTGTGTATTGTGTCCAGCACCTGATGGTGTACCCTACCTCTCCTCCTTTCTGGAGGCCCTTCTATCTCCTCTGTGAACACCTCTTTGAATCTCATGTTGAGCTCCTCACACACTTCACGGTCATTTCTTGTGACCTCCCCTCCTACCTTCCTCAGCCTGATCACCTGGTCCTTGACTGTTGTTCTCCTCCTGATGTGGCTGTACAGCAGCTTTGGGTCAGATTTGGCTTTCGCTGCTATGTCATTCTCGTACTGTCTTTGGGCCTCCCTTCTGATCTGTGCATATTCATTTCTGGCTCTACGACTGCTCTCCTTATTCTCTGGGGTTCTTTGCCTTCTGTACCTCTTCCATTCCCTTGCACACTTGGTTTTAGCTTCCCTGCACCTTTGGGTGAACCAT
>WNWK01033217.1:5804-21316 GCA_009830355.1 Cherax destructor | reverse complement strand
CGTCATTCAGTAAGTCAGTTAAGTCATTCAGTAAGTCAGTCAAGAATTCAGAAGTCAGTCAAGCATTCAGTAAGTCAGTCAGCATCATTCAGTAAGTCAGCGTCAAGCATTCATAAGTCAGTCATAAGTCATTCAGTAAGTCAGTCAAGTCATTCAGTAAGTCAGTCAGCCAAGTCAGTAGTCATTCAGTCAAGTCATTCAGTAAGTCAGTCAGTCAAGTCATTCAGTAAGTCAGTCAGTCAAGTCATTCAGTAAGTCAGTCAGTCAAGTCATTCAGTAAGTCAGTCAGTCAAGTCATTCAGTAAGTCAGTCAGTCAAGTCATTCAGTAAGTCAGTCAAGTCATTCAGAAGTCAGTCAGGACATTCAGTAAGTCAGTCAGCATTCAGTAAGTCAGTCAAGCATTCAGTAAGTCAGTCAGTCAAGTCTTCAGTAAGTCAGTCAAGTCATTCAGTAAGTCAGTCAAGTCATTCAGTAAGTCAGTCAGTCATTCAGTAAGTCAGTCAAGTCATTCAGTAAGTCAGTCAGTCAAGTCATTCAGTAAGTCAGTCAGTCAAGTCATTCAGTAAGTCAGTCAGTCATTCAGTAAGTCAGTCAGTCAAGTCATTCAGTAAGTCAGTCAGTCAAGTCATTCAGTAAGTCAGTCAGTCAAGTCATTCAGTAAGTCAGTCGGTCAAGTCATTCAGTAAGTCAGTCGGTCAAGTCATTCAGTAAGTCAGTCGGTCAAGTCATTCAGTAAGTCAGTCAGTCAAGTCATTCAGTAAGTCAGTCAGTGAAGTCATTCAGTAAGTCAGTCAGTGAAGTCATTCAGTAAATCAGTCAAGTCATTCAGTAAGTCAGTTCATGTTGGCATTTTCTTCCAGAAAACACTTGTCTCGTCAGCATTAAACACTTGTTGTGGATCATAGCCACCCTCAGTAGGACCCCCACTGACTCAGTGGTTTAACCTACCGCAGGCGACCGCACGCTCAAAATTTTTCCCCTCCAGCGAATCGCGTAATACAAGGTTTACGTCGTGTTAGATAAAAATGTGCCGCAATTCTTCAATCGCGTAATACCCAAAACGCGCAACATAAAGTCGTGCTAAATGAGGGTCTACTGTACAATATTTTGAAGTGGGATGAAGTGTCATGAGTTACTGACACTGCTGCTTCTCCCTCTGCTGTAGCTCCGCCCACTTTGTAATGATTCCAAATGCTGAAATAAATACATATACATACTAAAAAAAAAAAATTAAACTTCAATTTAATAACTTTATTTTAATTTGCATAACTCTTATATATGTATTAACCCTTAAACGGTCCAAACGTATATATACGTTAGCTCAAGCAGTGCCCCGAATATTTTGAAAAAAAAAAAAAAATACACAAATGAAGAGCGCAATTTTCTAAGTGTTATAGGATAAAAAGAAAAAAATTAGGGTCAGTACTTACCGAGATATGATGCCGTGAAGTTGGCATTTGGTGATCACCTGATGGCAACATGGAGCACTGCCGCTAGCAGAAAATCTACATATTTACCATTTTCTTCCATTTATTTTTTTAATATTCTTGGTTTTTATTATAAGTTAACTGTATTTTATAATAAATCTTTTGATTTCAATGCCAATTGTTGTTTATACACCACTATTATATACGAAATTATTATCATACTGACACAAACACACATGTACACACTGATAGGTGATTTGCAGTCAGGATGATAACAAATTCCCACTCTAGACAGCATACTCCACCTATATTCAGAACCTTAAAACTACTCACCATAAAAAATATTCATACCTATTCATGTGCCTTCTACATACATAAAACTCTACATGCTAATATTAACCCTGCGCTCAGAATTCTCCTCAACAACTTTAATAGGTCCCACGAACATGACACAAGACACAGATCACTATTTGACATACCCCGAGTCCATACTAACCAATGTAAAAATTCTATGCACATAAAGGGCCCCAAAATCTGGAATTCATTACCAGTAAATATCAAGTTAACCTTGTCGGAAAATCAATTCAAGACTCTTCTCAAAAGTCACCTACTCACCCTATACTAAATACTCATACTGTAACAAACTTCCAAACCCAATATTATTTTACTTAAGAAGATCTCATTTTGATATGTTCATCCTCCTTAACACTTGTTGCAATCTCATATCATCATATTGTCATTTAAAATCTTATAGTATCATCATTTTCTTAATTTGAAATAAAATATATACCTAGATGAAACTCTAAAACTATTTCTAGTATTGTTATTATACTAGTATAGCATCAACATACTGTAATTTGAAATAAATTCTACAACTAGATTAAACTCAACCAATTTCTCTTGTATTGTCTTTAAATAGTATGTATAACCATTTAATAATTTAAATAATATAGAACTAGAATAAACTCAATCAATTTCTTTAGCATTAAGTACTTAGTGAATAAGTCTCTAGAATAAACTGCCCCTAATGCCATGGCATGCCAGTGGCTCTCCTTGCATTACAGTTTTATAATTGTATTATATTTGTAACTACCAATAACATTGTACACTTGTAACATGCATTGAAATAAAAATTATTATTATTATTATTATTATTATTATTATTTTGCACACCTGGCTGAATCACATTCTATTATCTACAACTATATACAAGTATTTACATGTCCCAGTTATGTTTCTAGAATTCCACGATTGTATGATACCCCATGAAGCATGGATTCATACAGAGTGCCACCCCACACTGTATCGTGTGTCCTTCCGCTGTTGGGGTCGTTTTGTGGTGGTAGCACACACAACACACTTCTTCTTTGGGGTAGGTGGTATAGGTACCAGGTAGTGACAGTTAGGGATGATTCGGTCTGGCACTTCCCCCACTGGCTGTTGTTGTGGTTGAGGGACAAGTCGCTGTTGAGGGGCAGGTACAGGTGTGGTACCATACTTTTTTGCTATCTGTTTTACGATATTCAAGAGAGAATTCTGCAAAATGTTGTTGTTTTCCAGTCTTTATTTCGTACATATTGAATGCATTGATCACTGCAATGTCAACAAGGTGGAAAAACAGTTTTATATACCACTTGCGACTCCTAAGCACACAGTCAACGAACCCTATCATCATGTCACACTTGTCAACTAGTCGCATATTGTTCGTATAGTCGACGACAACAGCTGGCTTGACAATACATTCATTGGTGTGCCGGTTCACTTTGTTTGTTTGTACCATCTCGTTTCTGTGGATGGTTGACAGAAATGTCACGTCCTGTTTGTCATGCCACGTCAGTGCCATGATGTCATTGGCATGAAATGCTTGCACTGCACCTTCAACACTGCCAAACCTTGGTAAATGTTTTCTATTCCTTCTCACTGTTCCACATATATCAGTATTGTTCACACATAGGAAATCAGTGAGCGAACAACATCACCAGAAATGCCCAACATTCGCCTGGTATCATCGAGTGTGTTTTTCCCGGTGTATACAATGACATCTAACACAAGACCTGTCTCACAGTCACACATAACAAAAAAGTTTTATTCCAAAGCGATTACGTTTGCTCGGTATATATTGCTTGAATGACAGTCATCCCTTGAATAGAATCAAGGACTTGTCGACAACAATGTTCTTGAAGGGATAAAAGTATGCACTGAATTTCTGCTTCAGGTACATAAACACTTCCCGGATTTTGTATAGAAGGTCATTTCTGTTGGGCATATTCCTGTCTGAGAAGTGGAACATTCGTAACAACAGAATGAATCTGTTGCAGGAAAGGAGTTCACTGAAGACAGGAGTACTGATAAAGTTGTCTGTGGACCAGTAGTTACATATACAGTGGTCCCTCGGTTTTCGTGCATCTCCAAACTCGAACATTTATGTAAGTGTATTTTCGTAAGTGCTGTTGCAAGTGTATTTTTGGGGGGCTGAAATAGACTAACCTACGTGACATTATTTCTTAAAGAAGTAAATTCGTTCGGTAATGGCACTTGAGCAGCATTCTGGAACGAATTTTCGGCGAAAACCGAGGGACCACTGTATTGTTCTTATAGGTATGTGGCATAAGCATGATAGTGGCAAGGAATAAATACATTTCAGCCACTGTTGTATCTTTCCACCTGCGCAGCCGTGATGATTCCCCAACCTCTGCTGTGTTGTCCATGATATAGCGGTAATAATTGTTCGTCTGGGTCACTATTAAGTTCATTATAGGCTCGTCAAAGTATAACTGGAGAAAGTCTAACTCTGTAGACTCATTCGTTATGGGACATTCTGGCAGGATGCCACTTCCACTCACATCAAAATCATAAGGCTGTGGCACGAATACACTTTGTGTCCACTTCCACTCTCGGTCACATGGTGCAGGGTGGACCTGTGGTATGCGGTGTATGGGAGCAGGTGGGAGGACAGGAGTGGAGGTAGCACATGGTTGAGGGGGTGGTGGGCTGGCCTTTGTCTGTCCACTCACCACGCCATGTGGTCCAGGCACCGTGCCACCCACCACTTCTTCCTCCATCCCTGCAAATTCACCTTCATGATCACTATCACTATCAGTGGCCGGGGTTTTGGATCGTGACCTGCCACGACCCTTGGGGACTGCATATGGCACACTGCCTGAACGTAGGCGACGACGCCTAAAAGTACGCTACACAGGTGAATAATGAACATCACTATCACTAGACGAATTATCCAATGGCATAAAATCAATCTCATCATCACTTACATCACTTTCACTATCTCTAAAACACAGGGAAAATGATAGTTTCCTCTTGCGCAGTTGCCTATGGGCAACACTCGCCACACCAGAGGTGCTTGGCCCAGGGTCTTGTGTGGCCACACTGGTCACCCCAGAAGTGCTTGGCCTAGGGACTGGTGTGGCCACACTGGCTACCTCAGAGGTGATGGGCTGAGGGTCATCTGGGTTATGGTCGATATTTTCACTAATTCCTTGATTATTAGTGGCCACATTGGTGTCAGATCCACTAATCTCACATTGTCTATCACTTTCCTCGAATAGTAGAGTGTTAATACGATGAGGCGTGAGTGAATCACGAGGATGTGCCATGATGTTGACCCAAGATGGAGCTGAATGTAACTGGTCCTACCATGTGGTACCCAGGCGGCCAGGATTTTTTTAACCCAGCGCACACTGAGTGCGCAGACCCATTTGCTCATGTCTAGGCGACTCAGGCCTATCGCGCCAATTTTTAAGGAATGAAAAATAAAACGTATATATACGTTTGGGGCAGTAGCAGTACTAACGTATATATACGTTTGGACCGTTTAAGGGTTAAAGAAAACAATAAAAAAGTAAAACACACATACGAGTTAAGCTTACAGAAAAATACATTAAATTCGCCATCTAACATTGTTACGAAGTGGGAGGAGCTAAATGAGAGAGGGAGAGGCGAGAAGCAGCATTCAGTGTCTGGTGAGTTGTCATGGGTGTAGGATGTTAGCCGTGGCGCTAATAAAATGTTGTGTAATTACACTAATATTAGTAATAAAGGTTATCTATCTATTACATTTATTCCAAATTTATATCAGAAACACGATAAATACCCTAGAACTGTAATAAAGACGCTGAAATGAATAATATATGCCATATTTTGTGAGGGGTAGAGGTGGACGCTGCCACTCTGGGATAAGATAGATACGTACATTGTTTACATCAGGGGAAACATGCCTAGATCACTCTTGTCATAAGAAAAAATGCAAAAATAGCATTTATTATTATTATTATTTATAATAATTTACAATAATAATAATAAATAATTAGCCCTTTGGGGGTCCAAGGGGTCTCTCTGAAACTCGTTTTCAGGGTCCACGAATTTCAAAAAAAAAAAAAAAATCTTATGAAATGATAAAGAATCTTTTTCCGATCACAACGCCACAAAAATTATGAAATTTGATCGAAAACTAACGGAATTAAGCTTTCGCGTAGTTAGCGGTATCAATGACATTTACGCATCGTCGATTTCGCCCACTTTGAGCCCTATTTTCGGCACATTCCAATGTTTCAGTCTACTAAAATTATAGCTATTTTGCTAGAACTCCATTTCTTCTATCGACTGAGTACAAGAAACCACCTATTTACCAATTTCAACTACACAAAATAGTGGTCAGAAAATGGCAATTTGGCCAATTTCACACAAATTTCAAACAATGCCAATTTCAAAATAGGGTCCATAATAAACAAGGCAGACATTCCTGGCACTAAAATAACATCTTCTCTGTTCATTAGTCACGTCTCCAGGCCCCTCTTACATTACTTTTGCTTTCCATTTTAAATTATTATTCTCACAAAAAATAGAAGATTTACTGTTATGTATACAACTGCATCATTGTAAAAATAGTACAGTGGTACCTCGGTTAACGATGGTCCCCAAACTTGCCCTTTTATGTAAGTTTATTTTTTTAAATGCTTTTGTAAGTGTATTTTTGGGGGTCTAAAAGGACTAGTCTATTTTACATTATTCCTTATAGGGATAAATTCGTATGGTAATGGCACTTGAACAGCATTCTGGAACGAAAAAATATCGTTAACCGAGGTACCACTGTATAAATAATATCAGCGCACTTGTGCAAGAATATTAGACTCTCCAGTTGATGTGTATTGGACGCATGGTGTGATTTGTTTACTCTTGAACATCGGCCAAAATCGAACATTTTCGCTACTTTGCGCTCAGTTTCAAGGTACTTGTCATCGTGAAACCAGTCAAAATTATCTCTATTTCTGTAATATATCATCCATTCTATAAAATGAGACTAAGAAAACGAGAATACAAGCATAAATACCATACGAAAATAGACTGCAAAGTCGCTGTATTAAACCAAAAAAATGGTCCGTTTTTTTTTCCTCATTATGCACTGTGTGGTGCAGGAATTTTTTTATACTGCGCACACTGACTGCACAGACCCATTCTATCACATCTAGGCCTAACAGCCTGTTTCTGCTTGATTTGAGGGCACTAGAATTTAGACGTACTAGTACGTCAATAATCCCAGGGCGTAAAACGTACTAGTACGACCAAAACCCCGAAAGAGTTAATAATAGTGATGATGATGATAATAAAAATCGCTCTGGAGTGCTTAACCCTTTGACTGTTTCGGTCGTATATATACGTCTTACGAGCCACTGTTTCGGACGTATCAATACGCCTAAATTCTAGCGGCTTCAAATCAAACGGGAGAAAGCTGGTAGGCCCACATATGAGAGAATGGGTCTGTGTGGTCAGTGTGCGCAGTATAAAAAAAAATCCTGCAGCACGCAGTACATAATGAGAGAAAAAAACTCTGACTATTTTTTTGGATTAAAACGCCGACTTTGAGGTGTATTTTCGTATAGTATTTATGGTTGTATTCTCTTTTTTATGGTCTCCTTTGATAGAATGGACAATATACTACAGAAATTTTGATGATTTTGATTAGTTTTATGATGAAAACGACCTTAAAATTGAGCTCAAAGTAGAAGAAATGTTCGATTTTTGCAAATGTTCAAGAGTAAACAAATCACGCCACGCGTCCAATACACATCAATTGGCGAGTCTAATATTCTTTCACAAGTGTACTGATGTTATTTATACCATTTTTACAATAATGCAAGTCTGCATAACGGTAAATCTTCTATTTTTTATGTGAATAAAAAATCAAAATAGAAAGCAAAAGTAATATAAGAGGGGCCTAAAGACGTGACTAATGAACAGATAACATCTTATTTTAGTGCCAGGAATGTCTGCATTGTTTATTCTGGACCCTATTTTGAAATTGACAACTTATATATTTTGCATGAAATTGGCCAAATTGCCAATTTCTGATCACTTTATTGGGTAGTTGAAATCGATAAATTGGTGGTTTCTTGTACTCAATCGATAGAACAAATGGAGTTCTAAAGAAATATCTATGAGTTTGGTCAACTTGAACAAAGGAATTTATCGAAAATAGGGCTCAAAGTCGGCGAAATTGCCGATGCGTATATATTGCTGAGATCACTAACTTCGTGAGAGCGTAATTCCATGAGTTTTCAATCAAATTTCAAAATTTTGGTGTCTTTACCATCGGAAAACGATTCTCTATCATTTCATAAGAAAAAATAATTTATTTATTTTTTTTAAATTTTGCGACAACAGGAGAGCACTCAGGATTGAGGGTTGCGACAGTCAAAGGGTTAATGTCAGCTACCAAACCTATTCAAAATACGTATGACATTTACAGCGCCCCAGAGTGATTATTAATTATATTTTATTATTATTATTATCACCATTAACATACCTTGTTCACTGAGTATAATAATTTTTTAAGCTGCCACAAGAGACAAAATGTCAACACACAGACGAACACCAGCTGATCCCTTGACTGTGTACTTTAAGTAAGTTTATTCAGGTATACATAAGTACAGTTACATAGATTATCATACATAGCAGCATGTGTGTAGGGAACCCAGGATAACCCAAAAAAGTCAGACATAGTGACTTATTTCCATTGTACTTCTTCCATTTTCCTCTTGTTTTTCCTCTTCCAAGTGCTGCTGCACGTCTATTGTGCACCCCATAGTACAAGATAGAGTTATAAAGATTAAGATTTATTTCTTGTAATAACAATCGCTCTGGAGTGCTTTAAATGTCAGCTACGAAACCTATACAAGTGCTGCTGCACTTCTATCTTGTACTATGGGGTACACAATCAAGTTAAAATTTGTACAAATATGTGGTCTTGGAGACTTTAAAAGCTAGTGTACTGTGTGGCTGTAAGAAGGAGATTGAGATGCATGACCCAAGTTCTCATACGGCGTACAATTTTTTTTTTTTAACTCGTCGGAGAGCCCGTCGTAATTCCGAGTCGTCGGTAAACGAGTACGTCGTTAAGTGAGGAGAGACTGTAATGGCATTTCAATTAATTTAGATGAGGAAAATTGATTTGATATACGAGCAAATTGAGTTATGAGCTAGGTCCACTGTAAGTGGTACCCTCCTGTATTCAGTAAAGTGGGATACATACAATTAAAGAGAAAATTTAAATTGTTGCAAAGTAATTCTGTAGTTAAATTGGGCTTGAAAAAGTTTAAGATCTTACCTCTCATAGTAGTTATTAAAAGTGAGTGAAGACTGAGCATTAAGTGTAAGTGTGCGGGATTCTGGTAAAAGCGCTGCACTGATCACCGTACTATCTTCTACTGGGTTTTTAAAGCCTTCTAAAATCTGCAATATAAAAATTAAATAAATAATAAGAGATAACCATGCTTCTGGAAAGACAATAAATGATGGTGAATTACAAAGAGCAAATAATTGACTTATGTAGCACTGTGAACCTCAATATAGTGATAGGCTTAAAATCATTAAATTCATTGGTGTAAGTGCTGTATAGGATTAAGAATCAAGGCACATATCAACAATCTAATAATAATCCTTGTAATCAAAAATACAGTGAGCAATGGCAGTACCACTAACACTAGCACTCAATGTACTTTAGAGAAATTAGGCAAATTTTCAGAGCCTAAAAACTTGTGGACATAACCCAACTTAAAAACTGAAAGGATGCTAAGAAGGTAATTTACCAGTTTTATAGAAAAGCATAAAGTTCACAACAATAGTAAACATGACTTTAGTGAACATGACTTTAGAACAAAATGATGATGCCTCTTGCAATAACTAAACTACAATGACAGCACATAGGCACTGCAAGAAAATATAAATACTAATGTATGCACAAATTTTGTAAAGGCATTTGACAAATATGACTCTGGAATAAAAGCCTATAAAGTGAGATATAATATATTATACATACAGTGGACCCCCGCAAATAGGCCGGTCTGATTATCGGCCGGCTCGAAAATCGATTGCTTTTTTCGGCCCAATTTTTGCCCGATTATCGGCCGTTTCCCCGATTATCAGCCCACATCCCAGACCTGTCCGCCTGCCCCGCGGTTGTGTGCCTTGCCGCGCAGGCGTCGTGAGCCAGTCTAGCTTTGTTTACACTTGAGTGAACAATACCCAGCGCGTTCATTCAAGCATTTCACAATAATCTTAGTGTGTTTATTGCTTGTTTAGTGATTGTCACTGTGAAATAAGTCACCATGGGTCCAAATCAGCTTCCTAGTGGCACCCCCGTGGCTAAGAAAGTGAGCAACACCATCAAAGTGAAGAAGGAGATAGTTGAAAAATACAGTCAACCCTCCGTTTTCGTGCATCTTTGTTTTCGGTTTTCGTGCAGTTTTTTCGGGGAAATTTTACCTCCGTTTTCGTGCTTGGAACGGAACCTGTCCACCAGTGCCCCGCACATACAAAGCCCGCTAGACCGCCACCCACACACATTGTCACGCAGTGTAGCATTGTTTATGCTTGAGTGAACATCATCCCAGGAGTTCATACAAAACATTTATTAACAATTCATTACACACACAACCCGCACATATAAAAGGAGAGGAGCTTACGACGACGTTTCGGTCCGACTTGGACCGAAACGTCGTCGTAAGCTCCTCTCCTTTTATATGTGCGGGTTGTGTGTGTATTGTTCCAGTCAAGGTATTGTGCCTTTTTTGTTATTTAACAATTCATTGTTTTTGGCCCTTGATTATTGTGTATGACTACTAAATAAGCTACCATGGGCCCAAAGAAAGCTCCTAGTGCCAGTCCTTTGGTAAAGAAAGTGAGAAACACAATGGAATTTAAGTGTAGCAGGTAGAGTGTGAGCATCAGGAGTGTAGCAGGCATGCAGGAGTGTAGCAGGCATGCAGGAGTGTAGCAGGCATGCAGGAGTGTAGCATGCATGCAGGAGGAGCATGCATGCAGGGAGTGTAGCATGCAAGCAGGAGGTAGCATGCAGAGGAGTGTAGCATGCATGCAGGGAGTGTAGCATGCATGCAGGGAGTGTAGCATGCATGCAGGGAGTGTAGCATGCATGCAGGGAGTGTAGCATGCATGCAGGGAGTGTAGCATGTATGCAGGGAGTGTAGCATGTATGCAGGGAGTGTAGCATGTATGCAGGGAGTGTAGCTGTATGCGGAGTGTAGCATGTGGAGGAGTGTAGCATGTATGCAGGGAGTGTAGCATGTATGCAGGGAGTGTAGCATGTATGCAGGGAGTGTAGCATGTATGCAGGGAGTGTAGCATGTATGCAGGGAGTGTAGCATGTATGCAGGGAGTGTAGCATGTATGCAGGGAGTGTAGCATGTATGCAGGGAGTGTAGCATGTATGCAGGAGTGTAGCATGTATGCAGGGAGTGTAGCATGTATGCAGGGAGTGTAGCATGTATGCAGGGAGTGTAGCATGTATGCAGGGAGTGTAGCATGTATGCAGGGAGTGTAGCAGGCAGGTAGGGAGTGTATCAGGCATGCAGGGAAGTGACCCCGGATAAGGACTTGGTACATAATTTCCTTATGGAAGGGGATTCCCATTCCAAACAATAGCCTCTCTTCCCTCTTATCTCCTCCCTCTCTTCCAGCCAGCAACATCAGTCTTCAATAAAGCTAAGTGTCGCATTGAGTTTATTCATTTGTGCATGTAAATCTATCTTTAAGGCCTCAAAAAAAAAAAAAATCAAACTTCTGGGTTTTTGGAACGGATAATTGAATTTCCATTATTTCTTATGGGGAAAATGATTTCAGTTTTCGTGTGTTTCAGTTTTAGTTGATCCCTCAGGAACGGATTAAGCACGAAAATGGAGAGCTGACTGTATGAGAGTGGCGTACGTGTGGGGGAGCTTGCCAGGAAGTACGGAAAAAACAAATCTACTATCACCTCTATCCTGGCAAAGAGAAAAGAAATCATGGAAGTTGATGTTGCAAAAGGTGTTAACATGTTTGCCAAAAACAGATCAAAAGCAGTGGATGAGTTTGAGAAGTTGTTGGCGGTGTGGATCAACGAAAAAAAGATAGCGGGTGATAGTGTTTCTATGGCGATAATTTGTGAAAAGGCAAGGCAGTTGCACGCATATCTTGTCAAGACAATGCCTGGAACCAGTGCTGATGCGAGTGATTTTAACCCTTTGACTGTCGGAGGCCCCATTCTGAAACTGTCATTCTATGTCGGAAAATTTTGGAAAAAAAAAAAAATTATTTTTTCTTATGAAATGATAAGAGAATCTTTTCCCGATGGTAATGACACCAAAAGTATGAAATTTGATTGAAAACTTACGGAATTACGCTCTCGCAAATTTAGCGATGTCAGTGATATATACGCATCAGCGATTTCGCCGACTTTGAGCCCTATTTTCGGCCAATTCCATTGAGACAGTCGACCAAACTCATAGCTATTTCTTTAGAACTTCATTTGTTCTATCGATTGAGTACAAGAAATCACCAATTTACCGATTTCAACTACCCAATAAAGTGGTCAGAAAATGGCAATTTCGCCAATTTCATGCAAAATAAAAAAGATGTCAATTTCAAAATAGGGTCCAGAATAAACAATGCAGACATCCCTAGCACTAACATAAGATGTTTTCTGTTCATTAGTCACGTCTTTAGGCCCCTCTTACATTACTCTTGCTTTCTATATTGATTTTTTATTCACACAAAAAATAGAAGATTTATTGTTATGCAGACTATTGCATTATTGTAAAAATTGTATAAATAATATCTGTGCACTTGTGAAAGAATATTAGACTCACCAGTTGATGTGTATTGGACGCGTGGTGTGATCTTTTTACTTTTGAACATTGGCAAAAATCGAACATTTCCACTACTTTGAGCTCAATTTCAAGATCGTTTACATCATGAAACTAATCAAAATCATCTCTAGTCCTGTAATATGTTTTCCATTCTATCAAATGAGACCATGAAAAAGAGAATACACCCATAAATACTATACGAAAATACACCTCAAAGTCGGCGTTTTAATCCAAAAATACGGTCAGAGTTTTTTTTTCTCATTATGTACTGCTTGCTGCAGGATTTTTTTATACTGCGCACACTGACCACACAGACCTATTCTCTCACATGTGTGCCTACCAGCTTTCTCCTCCTTGATTTGAGGCCGCTAGAATTTAGGCGTATAAATACGTCCGAAACATTGGCTCGTAAGACGTATATATACGTCAGAAACAGTCAAAGGGTTAAAGCCAGCAAAGGCTGGTTTGACAGATTTAGGAAACGTAGTGGCATACACAGTGTTGTGAGGCATGGTGAGGCAGCCAGTTCAGACAAACGTGCTGCTGAAAAGTTTGTCAGTTAATTTAAGGGGTTTGGAGACACTGAACAATTCAAACCCCAACAAGTGTTTAATTGTGATGAAACATTCCTCTTTTGGAAGAAAATGCCAAAGAGGACATACATTACTCAGGAGGAAAAGGCACTGCCAGGACACAAGCCTATGAAAGACAGGCTAACTCTTATGCTTTGTGCCAATGCCAGTGGTGATTGTAAAGTGAAGCCTTTACTGGTGTATTACTCAGAAAATCCCAGAGCCTTCAAGAAACACAATGTTAACAAGAATAATTTGTGTGTGTATTGGAAGGCTAACACTAAGGCATGGGTCACTAAGGACATTTTTGTGGAATGGTTCACTGGAGTGTTTGGCCCTAGTGTGAAGAAATACCTCCTGGAAAATAAATTGCCACTCAAGTGCCTCCTGGTACTGGACAAAGCTCCTGCTCATCCTCACAACTTGGGAGACTATTGGTCTGATGAGTTCAGTTTCATCACAGTGAAGTTCTTGCCTCCTAATACCACTCCTCTCATCCAGCCCATGGACCAGCAGGTCATTTCTAACTTCAAAAAACTCTACACAAAAGCAGTGTTTGAAAAGTGCTTTCAAGTGACCTCGGACACTGAGTTGACCCTAAGAGAGTTCTGGAAAGATCACTTCAATATCGTCCACTGCTTAGGCCTTATAGGTAAGGCTTGGCAGGGAGTGACTTCCAGGACTTTGAACTCTGCTTGGAGACAACTGTGGCCAGATTGTGTTGAAAAGAGGGATTTTGAAGGATTTGAGGCTGACCCTGACCCTGACGACCCTGTGCCTGTTGTGGAAGATATTGTGGCATTGGGGAACAGCCTGGGGTTGGAGGTGAGTGGTGAGGATGTGGAAGAGTTGGTGGAGGACCACAGGGTAGACCTAACCACTGAAGAGCTGAAAGAGCTTCATCAGGAACAGCATCAGACGACATTTAAGGAAATTGATTCAGAGGAGGAGGAGGATGGAAAGGGTGAAGTAGTAACTTCTTCAGAGATTAAGGAAATGTGTTCTATGTGGACTAAGTTGCAGACATTCGTTGAAAAACACCACCCTGAGCAAGGTGAAATAAGCCATCTCTGCAACCAGTTCAGTGACAGAGCCATGTTGCACTTCAGGAAAATGTTAAAGAGGCGCCAGAAACAGAGTACTCTGGACAGTTATTTTGTGCGACAGGGGTCTAGTGACTCTCAAGCTGGTCCTAGTGGCATTAAAAGACAAAGAATAGAAGTAACCCCAGATAAGGACTTGTTTTCTGAAGTCCTTATGGAGGGGGATTCCCCTTCCAAACACTAACCCCTCCCCCTTTCCTCCTCCCTATCTTTCAGATGCCAGCAACTCTCTTCAATAAAGGTAAGTAAATGTTATTTATTATTTATTATGTATTTATAATTATGTGTTAATAATGTTTTGTGTATGTAGAAATATAATTAATATTAATTGTATTTACATTATTTCTTATGGGAAATAATGGTTCAGAAATCGGCCAGTTCGATTTTAGGCCTAGCTCCTGGAACGGATTACGGCCTATTTTCGGGGGTCCACTGTACAGTAAGGAAATGAATATATAAATTCCTAACAGATCACGAAGTAGTAAAGGAAAAAATCCATTGTAAGCAAAGTTAAAAGTTTAGTGTCTCAGGGCACAATCTTCCACCTTTACCATTTCTGTCATAACACAGGCAAAAAAAAAAAATAGCACATCTTCACATCATTTACAGACACCTATATAATTATTAATAATAAGTTGCTTTGTAGAAGACATTCAGAAATAAAAAATAAATCCAATGATTACAGGAAAACACATGTTCAACAATGATAAATAAATAAACAATGAATTCAAACATTTACAAGATACAAAATGTTCTCAGAGCGTGTCATAAAATGACATGAACAGGTACTGGACTAAAGAATAATTATGTTAACCAATATATTGTCTAGAAACCACATTAAAACAAATGTAACCCAGGTTAGGAAAATGAAAAGGTGAATTGTGAGAACTCTAAAAACAAGATATGGTATATCAAAGATGGTACTATTTTAGGCTCTCATTCTTGCACCTAGAATATTACTGTGTTAAAGGTCAAAAAACAGAGATCATTTACTGCCTGCATGTACTACCAAGAATGTTTGTTTCAAGCCTCCTTAACTGCATTCTCTGGAATGGAGATAAGATAGATCAAACACACTACTGAACTGTATTGACTCATGTTGAAAAAAACTAATTTTGCAACCAATACCTTTGAAGAGTTTTGAGAGTTTATCTACTCTCTGAGCCCGGCCATGGGCCAGGCTCGTCAATACTAATGTTTTTACTTCTTCTGTTTCCTGACACACTTGCCAAACCTTTATTAGCATTATTAAGTCT
>WNWK01033216.1:0-21317 GCA_009830355.1 Cherax destructor | reverse complement strand
AAGAGTTGGTGGAGGACCACAGGGTAGAGCTAACCACTGAAGAGCTGCAACAACTGGAAGTGGAACTTCATCAGCCCAAAAGTTGGGCAATTGCTTCAAAAAAGGAGGAGGAAAAGGAAGAAAAGGAGGTGCCTTCTGCAGAGTTTAAAGGGAAATTTTTTCTGGGGACTGGGCAGACATTTGTTAAAAAACACCATCCGACCAAGCTGAAACAAGCCATATCTGCAAATGTTTAGTGACAAAACCTTTTTCCCACTTGGGAAAGTTAGGGGCACCAGAAAAGAGCACCTTAAATTATTTTGTGCGACGGGGTTCAGTGACTCTCAAGCTGGTCCTAGTGGCATTAAAAGAAAAAAGGGAAAACCCCAGAGAGGGGCTTGTTACCTGAAGCCCTTTTTGGAGGGGTTTCCCCTTCCAAAAAAACTAACCCCCCCATCTTCCAGAAGCCAGCATTAGTCTTCAAAAAGGTTTTAATACTTTTTTAAACCCCTTTTGGGGGACGGTGCCGACTAACTTTTTTACGAGCGGGGGGTTGGTGCCGTACATTTGCGTAAATTCTAGCGGCCAAAAATTTTGAAAACGGCTTACATATGTAGCCTACATATGTAAGAATGGGTCATGTGGTCAGGGGGAGATTCCTGCACCACACACTGCATAATAAAAAAAAACTCTGACCTTTTTTTTTCGTAAAAACAGCACTTGAGTTATTTTCGATGGTTTTTATTGATGTATTTTTGTTTTCTTGGTCTCATTTGATAAATGGAAGATATATTACAGAAATAGAGATGATTTTATTGGTTTGATAATGACAAGTACCTTGAAATTGAGCTCAAAGTAGCGAAAATGTTCGATTTTTCACAATGTTCAAGAGTAAACAAATCACACCATGCATCCAATATACATCAACTGGCGAGTCTAATATTCATGCACAAGTGCTCTGATATTATTTATACCATTTATACAATGATGCAGTTGTATACATAACAGTAAATCTTCTAATTTTTTGCGAGAAGAAAAATTCAAAATGAAAAGCAAAAGTAATGTAAGAGGGGCCTGGAGGCATGACTAATGAACAGAGAAGATGTTATTTGAGTGCCAGGAATGTCTGCCTTGTTTATTCTGGATCCTATTTTGAAATTGGCATCGTTTGAAATTTGTGTGAAATTGGCCAAATTGCCATTTTCTGGCACTCAATCGATAGAAGAAATGGAGTTCTAGCGAAATAGCTATAATTTTAGTAGACTGAAACATTGGAATTTGCCGAAAATAGGGCTCAAAGTGGGCGAAATCGCCGATGCGTAAATGTCATCAATACCGCTAACTTCACGAAAGCATAATTCCGTTAGTTTTCGATCGAATTACATAATTTTGGTGGCATTATGATCGGAACAAGATTCTCTATCATTACATAAGAATTTTTTTTTCCAAAAAAATTTCGACCCCAGAAACAGGTTTCCGAGAAGGCCTGTCGACCCCCAAAGGGTTAATTGTTAAATTTTTTTTTTTTTTTTTAATATTTTTGTCTGGAACGGATTAATTGTATTTACATTAATTCTTATGGGGAATATTAATTCAGTTAAAGGCCTATCTCCTGGAACGGATTACGGCCGCTAACCGAGGGTCCATTGTAGTTAGCTGGGGGTGCGTCAAGGAGATAAGATGTTTTTTAACGGTGGTATTGAAAGTGTTTATTGTGTCTGCAGTTCTAGAGTTTTCAGGCAGGGAGTTCCAGATTTTGGTCCCTTTAATGGACATTGAGTTTTTGTATAGGTTTAGCCGGAAACGGGGAATGTCATAGAGATTTTTGTGCCTGGTGTTGTGCCTGTGGGTCCTGTCACAACTATCAAGGAAGTGTTTTAGTTCAGGGCACTATTTTCTGCCCTGCAGCGCTGCATGACCCTTGTCAGTTTAGCGCTTACTTGATTATAATAATCCGGTGTCTAGTTATTATGGCTTGAAATCCTGTTGATGCTTTCATTGCCTCTTTCACTCTATCTTTATCCTTCAAGATGGTGGAAATGGTAAAATGCACTAGCTTCAAGTCATGGGCCAAACTGCGGAAAAATCTCCTTTACAGACTAAGAAAGTTACGAAATGGCAGGAAAATTCACCAGTGCTTTGCAAGAGATGGAAAAATTGCTGTTAAAAAAGAGCCAACAGGGAGGAGATGTACTATTTCTACTGAACATGAGCTGAAAAAGTTCCTCAGAGATTCCGGCCTCACTGACCTCGAATAATGCAGTCTGTACTCATTTTCCACGATTAGTGTTATTAAAACTAATTTCTTTATCAATTTAACCTCTACAAACCCTAGTTTTCACTACAATTGACAATCTGACAGCAGTAAATTGTCAAAGTTAACTTAGTGCCATTCTTTAAAACTTTTTTATTGTACTGTATTGTACACCTATTACTGCCTTATTTTTTGCAGTATTTACCTCATTACTGCCTTATTTTTTGCCAATTTTTACAATCTGACAGCAGTAAATTGTCAAAGTTAACTTAGTGCTATACTTCAAAACATTTTTTTTTTTTTATTGTACTGTATAGTGCAGTACTTACCTTATTACTACCTTATTTTTACAGTATTTACTTTATAACTGCCTTATTTTTTGCCAATTTTATACACTTTTATCATTTACATTTTTATTAATTAACTATTATTTCAATTTAAAATCCTTATTATCATTATTGCCCTATTCTTTACTTTTTATGCCTCATTGCCCAATCTTATTTTATCCTTTTACTTTTATTACCCTACTATTGCCATACATCCAAGCTTTTTATAGTCAACAACAACTCTACCTCATAGTCTACATTTTTAGATCAACAAATCTTTCTCAATTATTTCAATTCTTAACTATATATATATGAAATTCACCACATCATTGTGGTAAATTGTGTGACTTATTTTATATTACAACCTTGTATAGGTGACATATTTTATTTTTCTTATTAGACACAACTACCAAATAATTGCAATTACAGTGGTACCCCGACTTACGATGTTATCATCTTACGTTATTTTCGATAACCGATATTTATAACGTAAGAAATTTGATTGTGACTTACGATGTTTGCTTCGTCTACCGACATTCGTACCGGACGTGTCCGCTTGGCGCCCAGCTGAGCGCGCACTCCAGGGAGCGTCAGTGCTATTGTTTACAAGCGAGAGCGACCACCCACCCACACCCACGCATTCATACCAGTATATTGTCATTATTCCACTGTTTTTAGTGCTTGCAACTGCTAAATAAGCTACCATGGGTCCAAGGAAAGATCCTAGTGCTAAGCCTGTGGTAAAGAATGTGCAGGGAGTGAAGCATTTATGCAGGGAGTGTAGCATTTATGCAGGGAGTGTAGCAGGCATGCAGGAGTGTAGCAGGCATGCAGGGAGTGTAGCAGTGATGCAGGGAGTGTAGCAAAGATGCAGAGAGTGTAGCAGGGATGCAGGGAGTGTAGCAGGGATGCAGGGAGTGTAGCAGGGATGCAGGGAGTGTAGCAAGGATGCAGGGAGTGTAGCAAGGATGCAGGGAGTGTAGCAAGGATGCAGGGAGTGTAGCAGGGATGCAGGGAGTGTAGCAAGGATGCAGGGAGTGTAGCAAGGATGCAGGGAGTGTAGCAAGGATGCAGGGAGTGTAGTAGGCATGCAGGGAGTGTAGCATTCATGCAGGGAGTGTAGCAAAGATGCAGGGAGTGTAGCAAGGATGCAGGGAGTGTAGCAAGGATGCAGGGAGTGTAGCAAGGATGCAGGGAGTGTAGTAGGCATGCAGGGAGTGTAGTAGGCATGCAGGGAGTGTAGCAGGCATGCAGGGAGTGTAGCAGGGATGCAGAGTGTGTAGCAGGGATGCAGGGAGTGTAGCAGGGATGCAGGGAGTGTAGCAGGGATGCAGGGAGTGTAGCAAGGATGCAGGGAGTGTAGCAAGGATGCAGGGAGTGTAGCAAGGATGCAGGGAGTGTAGTAGGCATGCAGGGAGTGTAGCAGGCATGCAGGGAGTGTAGCAGGGATGCAGGGAGTGTAGCAAAGATGCAGAGAGTGTAGCAGGGATGCAGGGAGTGTAGCAGGGATGCAGGGAGTGTAGCAGGGATGCAGGGAGTGTAGCAAGGATGCAGGGAGTGTAGTCAGAGGGATGCAGCTTATGAGGAGTGTAGCATTCATGCAGGGAGTGTAGCATTCATGCAGGGAGTGTAGCATTCATGCAGGAGTGTAGCATTCATGCAGGGAGTGTAGCATTCATGCAGGGAGTGTAGCATTCATGCAGAGTACATTCAAGAAAGGCCAGTAACCCCAGAAAGAACTTGGTACCTGCAGTGTTAATGGAAGGGATTCCCCTTCCAAACACTAGCATACTACTCCACCTTCTCCTCCTCCCGTCCTCCACATCACACTCTTCAATAAATGTAAGTGACATGTTATTGTTCAATATTTGCATGTGTATTTAGGTATTCTTTATTAAATTTTGTATTATTTAATGTCAAAAGTTCTAAAAATATTTTATTTAACTACTTTTGGAAGTCTTGGACGGATAAATTTATTTCCATTATTTCTTATGGGGAAAATTGATTGTTTAACGATTGTTCCTAAAATATGCCTCTCTGACGGATTAATATTATCGGTACCACTGTACAGTGGTACCTTTGAGATATTTTGCATTCCAGAATGCTGTTCAATGCCATTACCAAACGAATTTATCTCCTTAAGAAATGTTGTAAAATAGACTAGCCCTTTTTAGACCCCCAAAATTACACTTACAAAAGCATTTAAAAAATAAACTTACATAAAGGTGAGTTTGACCATCGTAAACCGGGGTACCACTGTATTTGCTTATATTTTTTTAAATACATATTTACCATTAGCCATTTTCAAACTATAACTCTATATAGTGCTACCTCATTTTATAATTATCTTAGTTAATATCTTGTTTTACTTATAATTGAATCATAGGTAATATTAGTGTTATCTTAATAGTTTTATATCTAAATTTTTAATTTTACTTTATTTCATTCTAGCTTAATACATAACCAATACCAAACTCATTGGTGCTACCCTATTCTTAGTAATTTTATCTTATTAGTTTATATTTAAATTTTTATTTCATCTAGCTTAATACATAGTCAATACAAATTCCATTATGTTTATATGTTACTATACTCTATTTGACCAATGTGCATTAGTTGTATACTTGTCCAAACATCCCCTTACTACAGATATCAGTACTAGAACTCACCACACTATACATGATATAGCAAAATTACTATTTATGATCGACCCTGATCTAAACCTATTTAATCTAACACCCAATCAAAATTTACTAGAAAGTAATTGCCTCTACTACACAGCATCACAAGCCCACACTGTCGTAAACACTACTAAAAGTATAACAGTTCTTAACTACAACATCCGATCCTTAAGCAAACACTATGAAAACCTCCTTGCCCTCCTTGATTCCCTTAAGACAACCTTCACATGTATTGTTCTTACTGAAACCTGGCTTAAGCAGGATACAGTAGATATCTACTCCCTACCAGGATACACAGCAATACACAATTGCAGACCAAACCAAGTTGGGGGTGGTATTGCAATCTATTACTCTAATGAAATATCCTGTTGTGACACCACTTGCTATAGTGATGAATATGGAGAATATATTTTTGCTAATTTTACCGCACAAAACCTTAAGACTCCCATAATAATCGGGGCCATTTACCGGTTGCCTCATACAAACATACCAAATTTTAGTTATCAACTAAAAATCCTAATAACAAACAATCAAATGAACAAACACCACCTTATCTTAGCTGGAGACTTCAGATGACCAGCCAGTAACCGATTTCATCAACAATATGAACAACACACTTCTCATACCAACAATAACCAAACCAACCAGGCTTACCGAGACGAGTGCAACCATAATCGACCATATAAGGACCAATATCCTAGCCCCCTTAAATCGGGGATAATAACAGAAGGCACTACTGACCACTACCCCACCTTCCTCTTAACAAACATTAGTAAACCACCCCTAGAATACACCAAAGTTTCATTTAGACTTCATGACCAGGCATCAATAAACAACTTCACAGCAGAGTTAGAGACGGTTGACTGGGCTATAGAATTTTCAAACGCCAAGGGTATCGATGATTGGACAGACAACTTTCTTAATAAATTACATAGACTATTCAACAAACATTGTCCTATAAAAATGAAACAGATTACGAATAAACGGTAAGGATGCCCGTGGCTAACTAACAGCTTACTAAAATCCATTAACAAAAAACATCAATATGAAAAGCAATATAGACGGGGATTCATACATAGAGTTTATTAAACACTATTCATCAGTTCTCATCAAACTAATAAAAAAAGCCAAACAGATGTACTACTCCAGCAGATTCACTGAAACAAGAGGAGATATAAAAAAGACCTGGAAAACACTCTCACAGATTATGGGCACCCACAAACTGAAAAAAAACTAGGGATATTGTCCTAACTAAACCAAACGAAATCCCACTTTGGGGGTCCAAGGGGGGTCTCTGAAACTCGTTCTCAGGGTCCACGAATTTAAAAAAAAAAAAATTATTTTTTTCTTATGGAATGATAGAGAATCTTTTTCCGATCATAACGCCACAAAAATTATGAAATTTGATCGAAAACTAACGGAATTATGCTTTCGCGAAGTTAGCGGTAGCCATGACACTTACGCATCGGCGATTTCGCCCACTTTGAGCCCTATTTTCGGCACATTGCAATGTTTCAGTCTACTACAATTATAGCTATTTCGCTAGAACTCCATTTCTTCTATCGATTGAGTACAAGAAACTGCCTATTTACCAATTTCAACTACCCAAAATAGTGGTCAGAAAATGGCAATTTGACCAATTTCACACAAATTTCAAACGATGCCAATTTCAAAATAGGATCCATAATAAACAAGACAGACATTCCTGGCACTAAAATAACATCTTCTCTGTTCATTAGTTACGTCTCCAGGCCCCTCTTACATTACTTTTGCTTTCCATTTTGAATTTTTATTCTCACAAAAAAATAGAAGATTTATTGTTATGTATACAACTGCATCATTGTAAAAATGGTATAAATAATATCAGAGCACTTGTGCATGAATATTAGACTCACCAGTTGATGTGTATTGGACGCATGGTGTGATTTGTTTACTCTTGAACATCGTCAAAAATCGAACATTTTCGCTACTTTGAGCTCAATTTCAAGGTACTTGGTATTGTCAAACCAATCAAAATCATCTCTATTTCTGTAATATATCTTCCATTCTATCAAATAAGAACAAGAAAACGAGAATACAACAATAAATACCATACGAAAATAGACTGCAAAGTCGCTGTTTTAAACCAAAAACACGGTCAGAGTTTTTTTTTCCTCATTATGCACTGTGTGGTGCAGGAATTTTTTTATACTGCGCACACTGACCACACAGACCCATTCTATCACATCTAGGCCTAACAGCCTGTTTCTGCTTGATTTGAGGGCGCTAGAATTTAGGCGTACTAGTACGTCAATAACCCCAGTGCGTAAGACGTACTAGTACGACCAAAACCCCGAAAGGGTTAATTAACCCTTTGGGGGTCGACAGGCCTTCTCAGGAAAGTGTTCCTGGGGTAGAAAATTTTTGGAAAAAAAATTAATTTTTTTCTTATGAAATGATAGAGAATCTTTTTCCGATCATAACGCCACCAAAATTATGAAATTTGATCGAAAACTAACAAAATTATGCTTTCGCGAATTTATCGGTATCTATGACACTGATGCATCGGCGATTTCACCCATTTCGAGCCCTATTTTCGACAAATTCCAATGTGTCAGTCTCCTAAAATTATAGCTATTTCACTAGAACTCCATTTCTTCTATCGAATGAGTAGAAGAAACTGCCTATTTACCAATTTCATCTACCCAAAATAGTGGTCAGAAAAGGGCAATTGTCCAATTTCACACAAATTTCAAACGATGCCAATTTCAAAATAGGGTCCAGAGTAAACAAGGCAGACATTCCTGGCACTAAAATAACATGTTCTCTGTTCATTAGCCACGTCTCCAGGCCCCTGTTCCATTACTTTTGCTTTCCATTTTGAATTTTTATTCTCACAAAAATAGAAGATTTACTGTTATGTGTACAACTGCATCATTGTAAAAATGGTATAAATAATATCAGAGCACTTTTGCATGAATATGAGACTCGCCAGTTGATGTGTATTGGACGCATGGTGTGATTTGTTTACTCTTGAACATCGTCAAAAATCGAACATTTTCGCTACTTTGAGCTCAATTTCAAGGTACAGTGGTACCTTGAGTTACGATATTTTTTCGTTCGAGAATGCTGTTCAAGTGCCATTACCAAACGAATTTATCCCCATAAGGAATAATGTAAAATAGACTAGTCCTTTTACACCCCCAAAAATATACTTACAAAAGCATTTAAAAAAATAAACTTACATAAAAGGGCGATTTTGGGGACCATTTTAACTCGAGGTACCACTGTACTTGTCTTTGTCATACCAATCAAAATCATCTCTATTTCTGTAATATATCTTCCATTCTATCAAATGAGACCAAGAAAACGAGAATACATCAATAAATACCATACGAAAATCGACTGCAAAGTCGCTGTTTTAATCGAAAAAATGGTCAGAGTTTTTTTTCTCTCATTATGCAGTGTGTACTGCAGGATTTTTTTTATACTGCGCACACTGACCACACAGACCCATTCTTTCATATGTATGCCTACCAGACGTTTTCTGCTTAAATTGAGGCCGCTAGAATTTGGGCGTACTAGTACGGCACCAACCCCTGCTCGTAAAACGTACTAGTATGGCACTGACCCCGAAAGGGTTAAAGACTGCAATTTTCTGTGTGTAATAAGAAAAAAAATTTTAGGACCAGTACTTACCGAGATATAAGACCGCGAAGTTAGCACTGGATGCTCCCCTGACGACAACATGGAGTCCTGCTGCTTACAGAAGTGTTGTTAATATACCTTTTTTTCTAATTTTTATATTTTATGTAATTTTTATGTTCTGATAATTACAATTTATAGTAGTTCTTGTGATTTCATTGCCAATCTTTGTTCTGACACTAATATTAGGTACTGAAATAGTACTCAAATAGTCAAAAACACACTGACAGGTCAACATTTACACCTGCCTTGGTCATTTACTATTGTCTAGGAATATATACAGTGGACCCTCGGTTTTCGTACAGATCCCAACTCGAACAATTATGTAAGTGTATTTTTGTAAATGCTTTTGTAAGTGTATTTTTGGGGGTCTGAAACTGACTAATCTAATTTACATTTGTCCTTATCGGAACAAATTCGTTCGGTAACGGCACTCGAACAGCATTCTGGAAAGAATTATCGACGAAAACCGAGGGTCCACTGTACAAAGTATTTATAGGTCCCATCAATGTTTTAGACACACTGGAGTATACAGTGGAACCCCGAGTAACGTAAAAACTTCATTCCAGAAGCCTGCTCAAGTGCCATTACCAAACGAATTTACTCCCTTAAGAAATAATGTCAAGTAGGTTAGTCCATTTCAGACCCCCAAAAATACACTTACAAAAGCACTTACAATATTATACTTACATAATTGTACGATTTCCGGGGTGTTCGTTACTCAGGGTTCCACTGTATATGAAACTCCTTGAAGCATGGTGAAAGAATGGGTGTCACTAAACTTCTGACAGTGCATCAGTGATTTGACACTTGATGATCATGCATTGCTGCAGGGAACCCCTGGCTTTGTTTTCACTGTTACACACAAACATGTCTGTCTGTCTGTCTGTTTAGCTCTGTCTGCTTATCTGTCTTTCTGTCTGCCTGTGTGTGTCTGTCTTTCTGTGTCTGTCTTTCTGTCTGTCTTTCTGTCTGCCTCTGTGTGTGTCTTTCTGTCTGCCTCTGTGTGTCTCTCTGTCTGCCTGTGTGTCTGTCTTTCTGTCTGCCTGTATGTCTGTCTTTCTGTCTTCTTGTCTCTCTGTCTCAGAGAGCGGCTCATGAACCAACAGTTATTACACAGGATGCAGTCACGTCTGATTCCTGATAAGTAAATTTGGTATTACTTGCCAGTCATGCGTATTATGCCTTGTATCTACAAGCAAAGTGTATAGTCCAGTGTATTGTCCTAACTAAACCAAAGGAAACACCACTACAGCCTACTGATACAGTAAACAAGATAAATGACTTCTTCTCAACCATAGGATCAAATCTTGCCAGTAAAATCCCAGGTACCAACACCCGAGCAAGTGATTACCTGATGGGAATTTCCATCCTCCTTCTATCTTGCACCTACTGAGCCCACTGAAGTCACCATGATAATCAAGTCACTTAAAAATAAATCAGGGAATCTGTCTCAACTCCCACCATTATTATACAAGCGAGCCACCCATGTCCTTTCACATTCTATTTCATTACTTTTTAACAAATCACTAGAAACTAGCACTTTCCCAACACTACTCAAAACAGCGAGGGTTACACCAATACACGAAGGCGGTGACCCCACAGACGTAAACAATTACATACAGTTAACCTCCGGTGTTCGTTAGCGTCTGAGTTCGTTAAAATCGGTGTTCGTTAAGTTTTTTCATGAAAATTTTGGCTCGGTGTTCACAAATCCGCTTGGAGTTCATGATTTGTCCCGGATGTGTACGCGTGGCCTGAGCGGGCCTGGGCACTACATTCAGTGTCAGTGTGCTATTGTTTACCAGCGAGTGACCGCCACCCACACATTCATACCAGATATATTGTCATTATTCCACTGTTTTTAGTGCTTGCAACTGCTAAATAAGCCACCATGGGCCCCAAGAAAGCTCCTAGTGCCAAGCCTGTGGTAAAGAATGTCAGAAATACGGTAAAATTGAAGAAGGATCATTGCAAAATATGAAAGTGGAGTTCGTTTGGCTGAGCTGGCCAGGCTCTATGGCAAAGCCCATTCAACCATCACTTCCATTGTGGCCAAGAGAAAGGAAATCAAGGATGCTGCTGTTGCGAAAGGTGCAAGTATGGTCACAAAACAGATCTCAAGTGCTGGAAGAAGTGGAAACTTTGTTGTTGGTGTGAATCAACGAGAAACAATTAGCAGGAGATAGTGTTACGCAGGCGATAATATCTGAAAGCAAGGCAATTGCATGATGATCTTGTTAAGAAAATGCCTGCAACGAGTGCTGAAGTAAATGAATTTAAAGCCAGCAAAGGCTGGTTTGACAGATTTAAGAAGTCGATGGTTGTATTGCAGTGTGCATAAATTCTGTAATGGATCTCTGGGCTCTTTTATTCTGCATTACATTATACAGCTGACGGTAAGGCATCATCAGCTGGTCTAGACCTCGTTTCAAAGCCCTGCTTCTAGCTTTGTCAGGGTCCTCTTCAATGAAAAAGTCTGCAACTTTACCAATAATATGGAACTGCTCACGTAACTGCTGCAATGTTAACTCTTTTTCTTCAGGTTCTTCTTCATCTTCTGTTATCTCCCTCCCTTGCATCTGTGCATCGAACTCTGCCAACATTTCCTCTGGACTCCTGTCTTCATCAGCATCTTCTAAGAGTTCATTCACATAATCTTCATTCATATCTTCAAAACCATCACCTGGTAATCTCCTTGCCAGCTGAACAATTTCCTGAACCTGACTCTCAAGCAAGGGAAAACCAGAGAAAGAATTAACTACAGAAGGCCATAACTTTCCCCAGCCTGCATTTAATGTTGATTGGGGCACTTCATTCCATGCACTTCTAGCATAGCTGATGGCATCTGCAATGTTAAATTTACTCCAGAAGCTTGGTACTGCCAAGTTGGAGTCAGAGTCCATTGATACAACTAGTTTTTTTATAAATTTTTTTGTGTAGTTACACTTGAATGTCTGAATAACTCCCCGGTCCAGTGGTTGTATCAGAGATGTTGTATTTGGAGGTAAAAATACAACTTTTATATGTGGGGTCACATCCAGCAAAGCTTGTGGATGAGTACGGGAATTATCAAGAATGAAGAGAGCCTTGAATGCAAGGTTCTTGCTGTGCAGGTAAAACTTGACTTCAGGAATAAAGTGATGCTTAAACCAGTCAATAAATATTTCCTCTGTCATCTATGCTGACTAGTTTGACTTCCAAATTACTGGTGAGGTGTTTTTATCCACACCTCTCAAAGCACGAGGAGTCTTAGAGCGGTAAATAACCAGGGGCTTACACTTTAAATCACCTGATGCATTACCGCAAAGGAGCAAGGTGAAGCGATCCTTCGCTGCCTTGAAGCCCGGTGCACTTTTCTCTTGCTGACTGATAAAAGTTCGTGTTGGCATTTTCTTCCAGAAAACACCTGTCTCGTCAGCATTAAAAACTTGCTGTGGCTCATAGCCTCCCTCAGAAATAAGTTCCTGAAATTCAGCAGGGAAATTACTTGCTGCTGTATGATCAGCTGAAGCACTTTCACCAGAAAACTTAATATTATGTAACTTATTATGCAACTTAAAGTTCTTGAACCAGCCTGTGGTAAACATACACTCGTTTTCAGGCCTTCCTTCCTTATCACACACTGCTTTAAACAACTTTAAGGCCTTTTCCCTAATTAAGAGAAAACTAAGTGGTGCACCTTTCTTTGTTTTCTGTTCGATCCACTCAAGCAACAAGTTTTCAGTTTTATTTACTTGTTGGGACCTACGTGTCATTCTTTACACGAGGTCACATTTTGGGTTATTCATTACACAAGCTCGTATATTTGCCTCATTCTTCCTAATCGTACGAACTGACGCTTCATTAAGGCCATAGGCCCTCACTATATCCCTCACACGTGAGCCACTCTTTAGCTTATCTAATATCTCGATTTTCTTTCCAATTCCTAGACTTGGACGCTTAAACTTTTTCTTGTCACTTGCTGGAACACTTGTATGCTTACTGGGTGCCATGATTGCTTGGTATATTTATCAAAATGCAATAAAAATGAGGAAATGAATGTAAATAAACACAGCGAGCTTCTCGATACTTATCGTCCTGCACGTGTACGAACCAAACTGAACGCTGGGAGGGATGCGTGGGTGGGTGAGGGTGGAGGGGGATGGCACAAGGACTCCCCCACTGACTCAATGGTTTAACCCACCGCGGGCGACCGTGCGCTAAAATTTTTTCCCCTCCTGCCGAACCGTGTAATATCATCTTTACGTTGTGTAAGATGATAATGTGTCGCAAAACTTAAATCGTGCAATACCCGTAACGTGCAACATAATCTCGTGCTAAATGACGTTCTACTGTACATAGCAGCATATGTGTAGAGAACCTAGGATAACCCAAATAAGTCAGACAGAATCAAAATAAGTCACTGACTTTTTTGGGTTATCCTAGGTTCTCTACACATATGCTGCTATGTATGGTAATCTTTGTAACTGCATCTGTGTATACCTGAATAAACTTACAGTTTGCGGGAAGGAAAAACAAATTCCTATTCCCTAAAGAGGTCGCCTTGTTCCACCATCCAATCATTCATATTCCATACGTGTCAAAAAAGTCCTCTGCTACACGCCAGCTGTGTTTGTGAAGAATAAGAGAGAGTGAATTGTGTTTTGATCTTTAAATTACTATATCTTGTATCTGCCAAGCAATCATGACACCCAGTAGGCATACCAGTGTTGCTCAAAGTGGCAAGAAAATGTATAAGCATTTAAGTCTTAGAATTAACGAAGAAAACAAAGATATTAGACAAGACATAACCCGTGGCCGTAATGAAGTGTTACTTTGTACACATAAAAATATGTAAACATAAGTTTGTGTGACTGACTGACTTGACTGACTGACTTGACTGACTTACTGACTGACTGACTGACTGACTGACTTACTGACTGACTGACTTGACTGGACTGACTGACTGACTGACTTGACTGGACTTGACTGACTTACTGAATGACTTGACTGACTTACTGAATGACTTGACTGACTTACTGAATGACTTGACTGACTTACTGAATGACTTGACTGACTTACTGAATGACTTGACTGACTTACTGAATGACTTGACTGACTTACTGAATGACTTGACTGACTTACTGAACGACTTGACTGACTTACTGAATGACTTGACTGACTTACTGAATGACTTGACTGACTTACTGAATGACTTGACTGACTTACTGAATGACTTGCTGAATGACCTGACTGACTTGCTGAATGACTGACTGACTTACTGAATGACTTGACTGACTTACTGAATGACTTGACTGACTTACTGAATGGCTTGAAGTTAGACACTCAGTACAACCATCGACTTCAGTTCCAGAACCTCTACTATCCACCTCAGCCCATTAGGGCCACAGCATAACTCTCCACTCTTTTCATAATCATCCACAAACACCAGCACCCACAATTTAAGGTAAATACTATTATTTCTGTTAAATTTGTAGTCTTAAGCAGTAAAAACAACATAATACATCATGATAATGAACTACAATTACATATTCACTTTTATTTGTGTAAGATCTGTTGGTCTAAAAAAAACTTGTTTGGCTTTTTGGGGACTCCCAGGAACGTAACCCTATTTTTCCCAATAAGTTCTTTTAATTATCTAACACGACGTTTTCAGGAACGTAACTACCATGCTAAATGACGATCTACTGTAAAGTGTAAATATTTCTTATTTATAAATTAAAGTGTAAATATTTCTTATTTATAAATTAAAGTGTAAATATTTCTTATTTATAAATTACGTACATTGTTTCAGTGTGAATATTGTTGAGGGCTTATGCTGCCACCCACCACTACCACTATACAAATACAAATATTTTATTTCATTGCTAGTTTACATAGGTTAAGTTATTACAATCATAAATTGAAGTGCAAAGAGAGCCATTGGCATGCCATGGCATTAGGGGCAGCTTAACCCTTTCGGGGTCGGTGCCGTACTAGTACGTTTTACGAACAGGGGTTGGTGCCGTACTAGTATGTGTAAATTCTAGCAGCTTCAAATTAAGCAGGAAACGGCTGGTAGGCCTACATATGAAAGAATGGGTCTATGTGGTCAGTGTGCGCAGTATAAAAAAAAATCCTGCACCACACACTGCATAATGAGAAAAAAAACTCTGACCGTTTTTTCGTTTAAAACAGCGACTTTGCAGTCTATTTTCATATGGTATTTATTGATGTATTCTCGTTTTCTTGGTCTCATGTGATAGAATGGAAGATATATTACAGAAATAGAGATGATTTTGATTGGTTTGACAATGACAAGTACCTTGAAATTGAGCTCAAAGTAGCGAAAATGTTCGATTTTCGCTGATGTTCAAGAGTAAACAAATCACACCATGCATCCAATACACATCAACTGGCGAGTCTAATATTTTTGCACAAGTGCGCTGATATTATTTATACCATTTTTACAATGATGCAGTTGTATGCATAACAGTAAATCTTCTATTTTTTGTGAAAATAAAAATTCAAAATGGAAAGCAAAAGTAATGTAAGAGGGGCCTGGAGACGTGACTAATGAACACATACAATGTTATTTGAGTGCAAGGAATGTCTGTCTCGTTAATTCTGGACCCTATTTTGAAATTGGCATCGTTTGAAATTTGTGTGAAATTAGCCAAATTGCCAATTTCTGACCACCTTATTGGGTAGTAGAAATCGGTAAATTGGCGATTTCTTATACTCAATTGATAGAACAAATGGAATTCTAGCGAAATAGCTATAATTTTAGTAGACTGAATTATTGGAATTTGCTGAAAATAGGGCTCAAAGTGGGCAAAATCGTTGATGCGTAAATGTCATCAATACCGCTAACTTTGCGAGAGCATAATTCCATTAGTTTTCCATCAAATTTCATAATTTTGCTGCCGTTATGATCGGAAAAAGATTCTCTATCATTTCATAAGATTTATTTTTTTCAAAAAATTTGAGACCCTGAGAACGAGTTTGGGAGAGGCCCCTGCGACCCTGAAAGGGTTAAACCACGATGAAGTATTCACAAATTTTGCATAAGTCAACACACGAGACAAGAAGTCAGCCGGATTCTCCTCACCAGGTATGTAATTCAAGGTTAACTTATGCTGGCCCAGACTATTATATTTCTCTTGCATCTGGTTGACCGGGCCACGGGGGCGTTGACCCTCGGAACTCTCTCCAGGTAAACTCCAGGTTAATTTCTGCGACTCTGTTCTGCACGTACACAATCTTACTATTCCAATTACGAATCCACTGTAAGGATACCTCGTTATCAGACCAAATTATGGTGTCGCTAATATTTATCTTTAGAAATTTACTCCGTATATAATTAGCTAATTTGACACCCACATAAATGGCTGTTAATTCCAACTCAGGTAAGGTACGTTGTGTGAGACGAGGTAGGAATAGATCTGTCTATGAATTAATTTTTCAAAGATTTTAGAGAGCAGTGGTAAATTTGATATTGGTCTATAATTATTCAAGTCTGTTTGATCACCTCCTTTGTGGATCGGGGTGACCCTTGCTATTTTGAGAATTGAAGGGAAGGTAGAGGTTTCAATGGATTTATTAAAGAGTGTTGCAATAATTGGTGACAGTATCTGTGAAGCTTTTTTGTACATAAAAGGTGGTAAGCTGTTTATGTCTCCTGCCTTGTTTTTAAGGGTGTTGATTATGAGCGAGACTTCTATTGGGTTGGTAGGAGCTAGGAATAGTGTATTAGGGTAGGTGTTGGTGAGGTAGTCTGTTGGACGGGTGTTCGAGCTTGGGATTTTACTTGCTAGATTCTTTCCTATGGTGGAGAAGAAAACATTAAGTCTGTTTGCTGTCTCAGTTGGTGAGAGTAGGGGTTCATCTGGTTTTGATAATTTGAAGGTATTGTTCTTGGATATCTTTTTATTTCCTAGAATTGCAGATAGGGTTTTCCAGGTCTTTTTCATATCACCTTTTATGTTATATAGTCTGTTCTCATAATACAATATTTTTGACCTTCTTATCAGGCTGGTAAGGGTTGATGAGTAGCGTTTGGATTGTTCTCTGGTTATTAGACCCCTTCTGTATTGTTTTTCATATTGGTGCCTTTTGTTAATGGATTTAAGGATGCTGGGTGTTAGCCAGGGATTGCTGAGTCTCTTAGCTGTGATCTGTTTAGTTTTTTTAGGCCAATGTTTGTTATAGAGGTGGTGGGTTTTTTTAAGGAAATTATTGATGCATTCATTAGTACAGTGGTCCCCCGAGTAACGAACACCCCGGAAATCGTACAATTATGTAAGTATAATATTGTAAGTGCTTGTGGAAGTGTATTTTTGGGGGCCTGAAATAGACTAACCTACGTGACATTATTCCTTAAGGAGTAAATTCGTTCGATAATGGCACTTGAGCAGGCTTCTGTAATGAAGTTTTTTCGTTACTCGGGGGTCCACTGTATCTGAATATGTTTCTAACTCATTATTCCAGTTGATGTCAATCATAGCTGTTATAAAGTTATTAACAGCTGACTCGTTATGTAGTCTGAAGGTAACTTTTTTAATATCTTGGGGCAAATTACCTAGGTTGGTTATGAGAAAGATAGGTAGTGGTCCGTGGTGTTGTCTGTGATTATGCCTGATTTTAGAGGGGATATAGTGTTAGTCCAGATGTGGTCTAATAATGAAATACTAGTCTCAGAGATTCTTGTAGGTTTTGATATTGTTGGTAGTAACAAGCAGTTGCTCATAGTGTTTGTGAATTCTGTTACCTGTGGGTCCTGGTCATGTAGGAGATTTATGTTGAAATCTCCTGTGATCAGTAAATGGTCTTTGTTCATGTGTGCATCAGTTATCAGGTTTCCTAATTTTTCACTAAAGTGGTGAATGTTTGACTGTGGTAGTCTGTAGATGTTTATCACTGTGAGGGTTTTTTGCAGGTTTTTTTATTTGAATTTAGCTATAATATACAGTGGACCCTCGGTTAACGAAAAAAATTCATTGCAGAAGCCTGCTCAAGTGCCATTACCGAACGAATTTACGTCCTTAAGAAATAATGTCATGTAGGTTAGTCTATTTCAGACCCCCAAAACTACACTTCAACAAGAACTTACAAAATTATACTTACATAATTGCACGATTTCCGGGGTATTCGTTAACCGAGGGTCCACTGTATTCTCCATGCAAGAGTTATTGATACATTCAAGTTGATCTGAGTAATATACAGTGGTCCCTCGGTTTTCGTGCATCTCCAAACTCGAACATTTATGTAAGTGTATTTTCGTAAGTGCTGTTGCAAGTGTATTTTTGGGGGTCTGAAATAGACTAACCTACATGACATTATTTCTTAAGTAAATTTGTTCGGTAATGGCACTTGAGCAGCATTCTGGAACGAATTTTCGGCAAAAACCGAGGGACCACTGTACGTATAGCTATTCCACCCCCTCGCTGATCAGTCCTACAGTTGTGTATGGCTGTGTAACCTGGGATGGCATAGACATCTGTAGTACCAGGCTTTAGCCAGGTCTCAGTGAGTGTGATGATTGACATATTGGTCTGTAGGGATTGGAGTAGTGCTGTGAGGTCATCATAATGTTTGCTCAAAGATCTAACATTGTAATTGAAGATAGTTAAGTTATTGTTGGCTCTGAGTAATGTCTTTGCTTGATCTGCTGTGTAGTAATTACAGTTGCTATTGGAATCATGTAAGTCATTTAATAATAGGTTGATGTCAGGATCTATGCCTGTAATCATACGATTTAGTGTGATTCTATAACTAGACTTGAGAACAATGGAATATGCTAAACTTAATAATATGTTACTAGATTAATTATTCTTACTAACTATTGGATTATTACAATTTTGAAAAAAAAATTCACAGAGATATAGGATATTTGTAAAATGTTGATGATTTACTAATTGAACTGGCTAATGAAATGGTTGGAATAGTTACTATGACTAGTATTAACTTGTTTTGGACAATTATTTGAGTTCAATATTGCACTGGTTGAAATTTTAGAACTTAAAATTTCATCAGAGTATAAAACAAATTCCAACCACTAATGCCAAAGACCTGGGAGTGATCATGTCAGAGGATCTCACCTTCAAGGACCATAACACTGTAGCAATCGCATCTGCTAGAAGAATGACAGGATGGATAATGAGAACCTTCAAAACCAGGGATGCCTAGCCCATGATGACACTTTTCAGGTCCCTTGTTCTATCTAGGCTGGAATATTGCTGCACACTAACTGCACCTTTCAAGGCAGGTGAAATTGCTGACCTAGAAAATGTGCAGAGAACCTTCACAGCACGCATAACTGCGATAAACCACCTCAATTACTGGGAACGCTTGAAGTTCCTAAACCTGTACTCCCTAGAACGCAGGCGGGAGAGATACATTATTATACACACTTTGAAAATCCTAGAGGGATTGATACCAAACTTGCACACAAGAGTCACTCCTTACGAAAGCAAAAGATTCGGCAGACGATGCAACATCCCCCCAATGAAAAGCAGGGGTGCCACTAGCACGTTGAGAGACAACACAATAAGTGTAAGGGCCCAAGACTGTTCAACTGCCTCCCAGCGTACATAAGGGGGATTGCCAATAGACCCCTGGCTGTCTTCAAGCAGGCACTGGACAGGCACCTAAAGTCAGTACCTGACCAGCCGGGCTGTGGTTCGTATGTCGGACTGCGTGCGGCCAGCAGTAACAGCCTGGTTGATCAGGCTCTGATTCACCATGAGGCCTGGTCACAGACCGGGCCGCGGGGGCATTGACCCCCGGAACTCTCTCCAGGTATAAAAGACAGTAAGAGGTAAATGAATGTAAAGAACTATTTTAAGAGAATATAGAGATTAATTGTATAAAGTAGAGTGGACTAATAGTAAACAAAGGTTTTAATCAAATTTTAAGTAAATAAAGTGATTACTAATGCTGTATATAGTTAAGGTTGGAAAATGGTAGTGGTAAATGTGTATTAAAAATATATATAGCAAATAATAATAATAATAATACAGTGGACCCTCGGTTAACGAATACCCCGGAAATCGTGCAATTATGTAAGTATAATTTTGTAAGTTCTTGTGGAAGTGTATTTTTGGGGGTCTGAAATAGACTAACCTACGTGAAATTTTTCCTTAAGGGAGTAAATTCGTTCGGTAATGGCACTTGAGCAGACTTCAGGAGTGAAGTTTTTACGAAACTCGGGGGTCCACTGTACAGTGGTACCCCGGCTTACGATGGTCCCCAAACTCACCCTTTTATGTAAGTTTATTTTTTTAAATGCTTTTGTAAGTGTAATTTTGGGGGTCTAAAAGGACTAGTCTATTTTACATCATTCCTTATGGGGATAAATTCGTTTGGTAATGACACTTGAACAGCATTCTGGAATGAAAAAATATCGTAAGTCGGGGTACCACTGTAATAATAATAATAATAATATTTTTATTTCGATGCATGTTACAAGTGTACACTATTATTGGTAGTTACTATTATAAAACTGTAATGCAAGGAGAGCCACTGGCATGCCATGGCATTAGGGGCAGTTTATTCTAAAGACTTATTCACTAAGTACTTAATGCTAGAGAAATTGATTGAGTTTATTCTAGTTCTGTATTATTTTAAATTACAATATGATTATACATACTATTAAAAGACAATACAAGAGAAATTGGTTGAGTTTAATCTAGTTGTATATTTTATTTCAAGTTACAATATGTTGATGCTATACTAGTATAATAACAATACTAGAAAAAATTATTGAGTTTCTTCTAGTTATATATTTTATTTCAAATTAACAAAATGATGATACTATAATATTTTAAATGACAATACTTGAACAGCATTCTGGAATGAAAAAATATCGTAAGTCGGGGTACCACTGTAATAATAATAATAATAATATTTTTATTTCGATGCATGTTACAAGTGTACACTGTTATTGGTAGTTACAATTATAAAACTGTAATGCAAGGAGAGCCACTGGCATGCCATGGCATTAGGGGCAGTTTATTCTAAAGACTTATTCACTAAGTACTTAATGCTAGAGAAATTGATTGAGTTTATTCTAGTTCTGTATTATTTTAAATTACAATATGATTATACATACTATTAAAAGACAATACAAGAGAAATTGGTTGAGTTTAATCTAGTTGTATATTTTATTTCAAGTTACAATATGTTGATGCTATACTAGTATAATAACAATACTAGAAAAATTTATTGAGTTTCTTCTAGTTATATATTTTATTTCAAATTAACAAAATGATGATACTATAATATTTTAAATGACAATACGATGATATGAAATTGCAACAAGTGTTAAGGAGGATGACATATAAAATTGAGATTATCTTAAGTAAAATAACATTGGGTTTGAAAGTTTGTTACAGTATGAGTACAGTGGTA
>WNWK01033215.1:0-21318 GCA_009830355.1 Cherax destructor | reverse complement strand
GCTTGGGTTATTTAAATTAGTTGGTTTATATGTAATGGGTCGAAACATATGTACTTCGGTGTCTTAAATAATTTTTTTAAGATGTTATTAGTTGCAGAATGGGGCAGGAAAGATTCCGGGTCGATAAAGGGCAAAGGGTAAAGTTGGAACAAAATAAGGATTTTTGTTGGGGGAAAAAGGGGCAATCTGTTATGATATGTTAGTGTTGGAGTATTTAGCTTGCATATGTATATTGTAAGTATTGGTAGTATGTTTAACAGTAAAAATGTGTAATGCAATATTTTTCAAAAGGCGAGGATAATAACAAAAATAAGATATGTTACTGTGATTGTGAATGAAAACCCAGATATTGTATTTTGTAGATCAAGATTGCCATATTGTGTTTAGTACGGTCGGGTTGCATATTAGCAGATATAAAACTGATTTTTGAAAACATGTCTTTTAAATAAAATAAAAAAAAAAAAAAAAAACCTAAACAAAAACGCTTTCTTGATAGTTGTGAAAGGCCCCATGGGCCCAAATACCAGACACAAAAATCTCTATGACATTCCCAGTGTCTGGCAAAATCTTTACAAATGTTCAATGTACTTTAAAAAGGGCCTAAAATCTTCAACCCCCTCCCAAAACGGCATTCCTCGTGTCCAGCTAAATTTTCCCAAAATGTTCAATGTAAATTAAAGGGTCTAAAATCTGGAACTCTCTCCCTTTGAAAACTCCTGAACTGCAGACTCAGCAGAGAAAAGTTCTATAGATAGGACTAATGAAAGTGTGAATGTATTTTGGTGATAGTTTGTGGGGCAGTCTGTTTGGGTTGGGTAGGGTGAGTTTTAATTTTTTGATATCCCCCCCCCTTTCTCCCCTCGGTGAGGGTGACGTGCAGGGGGGCTCTGGAAAAGGGGATAATCATTGACTCGGCCCCCAAACACCTCTGTAAGTTTTCCCCCACTCCTCCTGTTTTAAATTTTATTTTGTTTGGGGTTTCTCTTTGGAGATGTAGTTATGCCTGCCCTGCCTTGCCTTAAAAAGAAAATAATTTTTTTAAATCCTCCCTTATGCCACCATGGGAGTGATTATTTGAGTGGGGGGAAAGGTAACTATGTCTTTCTATTCATTACGGCCTTCGGTGCCAGCTGGGTCTTTTGGCCAAAAAGCCAAGAGTGTCAGAGGGAGCATTTATAGTATGCTTTACAACTGGGGTTTTGTTTTAAAACCCCCCCAGGCAGCTAAAATCATTCTTCAATTGGTGACCACACCTGAGTTCTAGTATTCTGAAGGGTTTTATTCGAGGCTCCACATATCTGGTTGAAAAACATCCATAAACCGGTCACCCCCATCAGTGACCAACTTCCCTCCCCATCAACAACAGGGGGGGAGTTCGAAAAGACCAATTCAAAGCCCCAGCATCAAGAACATCAACCCCGCCTTTTAACGAATATCTGTAAAAATTAGCTTTGAATTCAAGTATTATTTATCTATTTCATTTTTTATTTTGTCTTTAAAGTAGGATTAATGCTCATGTTTAAGTATTTAATATTTTTTTATATAATTTTTATAATAAATGGTGTTTATTTTCATTGTTATTATATTTTTTCCATTTTGGTAATTTTCCTAAAGAGGAGCCAGCCTTGCTTCATCTTGGCTTAAAGATCATCTACATCAACTAACTACACGAAAACCACCTATTCATGCACACACACAAATCCTCCTCATCTACACCTACACTGATCCAAAGGACAGTAAACATAAAATCCTGAATATAGCTATTGTTAAATAAATCTCAAACTAGTCTTAAGTTTGCCTGATATACTCCAAATAGGAGCTTTAATAGACACTATGTAACATGCCAATTCGAAACCATTCTCATTACTAATTTTACAAATTGTCATAATCTAAATATTCTGAACTACTTCACTATTGTAAATCTATTTAATCATTTGTTATTTATAATATAGATTAAGAACTATTATTAGTCTGCCCTATTATTATTAGCATGCCTGGGCATGCTAGACATGCTAATGTGGCCATTTTTGTAATTATAGTTTTATAATATATAAACCACACGTAATCTTTACAGAGAAATAAAAATCTGAATCTGATGTTATTAGGCAGAGTTCGGTCGCCTTCACTTTCTCCCTACACATGGACATTCGCTGCCCAGCCTTTGTGGAGTGCAGGTGAACTGCTCAGGTCCCTGGTGGCAGTTCAGCAAAGCTTGGTTTTCCAATAACATTGCGGCTCAGTATAGATGCACAGTTAATACAATCTGTATTGAAATTCTACATGGGGCCATTTACATAAACAACGTGGATGTGCTACTGCCCTTGATTATCAGGGACACATTCAAGATCCCGAATGAAGACATATATGGTGTTTTTCTGAATGGAGAAGGAAGGATCTTCAAGTCTGGAGATACGTTTGCAAGATGTCTTGGCTTAAGATTCGAAATGTTCTTTTGAAGGCGGGAAATGGATGTGAAGGTGTTTCAGCAGTTTGGGGTAATCCATGCGATTACGGTGGGCCGCTGGGCCCAAGGCCTATATGTTGGATTGCCAGAGGGTACATTCTCTGTGAAGATGACACTTAGGAAGCAGGTACCATTGTATGTGCAAATGGACGTCTTCAGAACGCAGGTCTATGTAACGTATCCAGGGCTGGTGAGGACCTGTCATCTCTGTGGCATAACTGGCCATGTTGCAGCATCTTGTGAACGTTGTAGAGATCATCAGCAGCAGCGTCAGGTTATGGAATGTCAGGAGGAAGATGCAGATGCATGCAAGGGGCGAAGTACAATCAGCCATGGTTGTGGAGCGTGGCAGGAAATGGAGTAAGGTGGTTGAGGCATCAGAGGTGGTGGTTACAACACTGTCATCGGCTATGATGGAAACGGAGGCTGATCCTCGTGGCGTTGAGGTGCCACAGGGAAACATGGGCCTGGATGCTGAGTTGGCCTCCCATTGTTGGAGGATTTGAATAGGATGTTGGACAGCCCGACATCGGAGGGGCATGAGTGTGGAGAGAAGGATGAGTGTGAGCTGGTGAGCATGGAATCTGAGTATGAGGTGGAAGGGAGAGGGTAGTTGGTAGACAGGTGGAGGAAGTGAAGGTGGAGGTGGTGAACAGGGAGGAGGAGAAGGAGGTGATGGAAGTGGTGGGGGAATCAAGGAAACGATCCAGTGGTATGGCTGAAAATGATGTGCTTACCCCAGGCCAGAGGTCGGGTAAAAAGGCTTCAGTAGAGATGGCCGAGGCTAACAAAGGAGGGGTGGTGGGGAAGTTGGCGAAGCAGGGTATGAAAGGGGGCAATGGAAAGGAAGGTGTGTGCCGGTGGGAGCCACCAGGGTTGTAAAGTCTAAAGGTAAACCCCGTTGTTGTATTCAGGTGTCTGAGTGTTAATGTTAACGGCCTGCGCACGGAGGTAAAGAGACAGTGGTTAGAGATGACATTGAGACGTATGAGAGTTGATGTGTGTATCATTCAAGAGCACAATTTTAGGTGTGGATGTGACTTACAGCGATTGGGGTTTACATAGACTGTATGCTTTATTATATTCTGACCAGATAATTTGGAGTTTTGGCTTCTTGAAATGTTTTTTTTATATATATATTTCAAGGTTTTGTATTGACATATGTCTAAGGTTTAATTAAGGTGTTTTGAGGCTATGTTTTATAGCTCTAAATGTTATGGCATTTGTTTATTTGTGGTGATCTTTTATGAGGAAGATACTGTGTAGGTTTATGTTGTTATATTGCAGTGCGAAAAATTTAGTAAGGTCTGTTACAGACAAGGATGCTGTATGTCTTATGTGGATCATGAATGTAAGGCCAGTTCATCTGGCTATGGCAGTGTTTCTTTGACATCCGAGGGTTTAATGCACTTATGGGTTTGTGTAAATTTATAATGGTAGGCTTTGATATACCTGTGTTCATGGAAGAGTATGTGTGTGTTAGTGGAAAGAGGGAGTGCGGGAAGATATTACATTGTATACTTTAACTTTGTGTGGTCATTAGACCCTTGCTGAGACTTCATATGTAGTGTCATGCAATGTACATGTCTTCGCCTTTAAGGTGCATTGTTTCTTGTATTTAGTGACGTTTTCCAAAACTCATGTGAGGTGTTAAATCTTTTTGTTTTGTTATCTGTTTCACAATATGTTCATCATGTAATAAAGTTTTTTTTGGTGTTTTAGGTTTGGTTCACCACATTTTCTGTGATCTTTATGTTTTTGTATACTTTGGTGTGTCCTGTACATATGTTAAGTTCAGTTTGTATTAATGTTGGCGTATGAGATGGCTGATGTTTTAAGGCCATGTCATGTTTTTTTTCTTATGTACTTATGTTATTAAAAAAAAAAAAAAAAACATGGTTATTGAGTGACTGCCTGGTGGTTGGCACAAGTGGGTAGCTTACTGTTAATTTGTGTAGTTTGGGTGAAAAATAGTCGTAGATACTAAACTAAATTACGATATGTTTAACTTAGCTTAAGTACTTATAGGATGTGGTATATTAGCTTATAGAGGTTTCATCACTAAATTAGGCTTATAATTTATAGTTCGTAGATGAATGTGGCATCGTCGGGTATAGGCATAAGTATAAAGTTACTTCCTATATTCTACTCTCTCTCTCTCCACACCATTCTCCCAAGTCTGAATTTGGCTGGAAAATTGCTAATCTTTCCACTGTTCTATGTTAGTCTCTCCACTGTTCTATATTAGTCTCTCCACTGTTCTATGTTAGTCTCTCCACTGTTCTATGTTAGTCTCTCCACTGTTCTATGTTAGTCTCTCCACTGTTCTATGTTAGTCTCTCCACTGTTCTATGTTAGTCTCTCCACTGTTCTATGTTAGTCTCTCAACTGTTCTATGTTAGTCTCTCCACTGTTCTATGTTAGTCTCTTCACTGTTCTATGTTAGTCTCTCCACTGTTCTGTGTTAGTCTCTCCACTGTTGTTTTAGACAAGGTAACAATGGCAGTAATGTTAAGTGAGACAGAATATTAATTGTAAAAGACAAAATGTAAACACGAACATTTTACTGGAAATGTTTCGGTCTTGGGACCTCAGTCACTAAATGTGGAGTGACCGAGGTCCCCAGACTGGTCACTCACGACGAAAACTTTCAAATACCTTTTTCCCACTAAACATTGTTTCTCACACTGCTATTGATACAATCAGTTACAGCATTCCCTGACCAGCGACCGTACTGGTCGGACGTCAGTGCTCTGCCTCCTGGTGGCGACTTTGCACAACTTTATTTTCACCAACATGGCAGCGTCAGGCAGAAGGAGGATAAACACTTTATGTCCTGACATAGTGAAAGGGGCGATACACCCGTCCACAGCGGCTACTGTCCTTCCAATGATTTTGAGATGTTTACAAGATTGATAGTATGGATCTCTATGGCGTGGCCCTTAATGGAGTGAACAGGGTTTTTGTTAAGTTGCTGATGACCCAGGTGTATGAGCAGTTAGTGGATAAGTATCAGGATCAAGTCTACACTGTCAACTCTAGTATGGAGGTGAGGCTGAAGGATGTGTCACAAACATATACTTGGGTACAGTGGAGGAATGTCCCATTTGAAGCGGATCAGGTGGACATAGCCCAGGTCTTCAAAGAGTATGGGATCGTTTATGTTGTGAATGTAGGAAAGTGGAATGAGGGGTCCCTTGAGGGACTCCTGGAGGGCTCATATTCGTTGAAGATGTCGATACGAAGACCCATACCTTCATATGTGGTCATGCCTGAGTTGCGGACCCAGGTATATGTCATATGTGGGCCAAAGACGAACGTGCCACATATGTGGGGCATATGAGCATGTGGCAGCAGATTTCATGAGGAGAGGTGCTCAGCGTTTCAATGAGGGACTGATTGGGTCTCGTATGACTGAGGCAAGAAAAGAGAAGACGAGCAATGAACAAGAGAAACAACCGAGGAAGTGGAGTGAAATTGTTGAGGGCATGGAGGAGACGTGTCATACTCTACCAATGGGGTCTCAGGAGGAAGGGCAAAGGAACGGCTGCAGACATGGAAAGGGATTTGGAAGGCTGCTTGGATATACCTTTGGAGGCGGTGTTGGAGGGTCTCCTTGATGACCCTCTGCCAGAGTTAAGTGTGGCAGATGGTAGTGTCTTGTCGGAGGGCATCGAGGGTAATGTTGAACTGGGGAGTGCCAGCCCAGAGGTAAAAGCATTGGTGTGTGAGGAAGTGAGTGTGGAGGTGCATGTGAGTGAATGTGGCGATAGAAGGGATGTGGTGGGAGAATCCCACAAGAGATCAGTTACATTATCTGATAGTGATGACATTTTGACGCCAGTGCAGAGAACATGCAAGAAGTCCTTGGTGGAAGTAGCAAGAAGGGTAAAGGGTGGGTTGCAGGAAAAGGAAGGTGCCAGGGGAGAGAAATGTGGAAGCATGGGAGGAGGTACGGGGAAAAATGTAGTGCTGCTTCCACAAAGGTCGATAGGTAAACCCTCACACTTGTTTTCCAGTGCTTAACTATAAATGTGAACAGTATGAGGGCAGAGGTTAAGAGAAAATGGGTTGAGGTGACTTTGCGACGTTTTGGAGTGCAAGTGAGTATTTTTCCGGAAGAAACTTACATTTGAAAGGGTATAATATATATGCTGGGTCATCAGGAAGATTAAAGGGAGGGGTTGCTGTAGTAATAAAAATGTCAAGTCTTTTTAAATTATTAGCATGGAAGGAGTGTGAGGGGGTCGAATAGTGAGAGTGGATGGGGAATGGGGAGGAGTGAGGGTATGTTTTGTAGGGATATACATGCCGCCTGAGTATTCCACATCAGTGAAAATTGAATTTGTGAATGATTACATGGTGTATGCTTTGCAAGGGATGCCAGGAGTAGCAATAGTAGGTGGAGATTTTAATTGTGTGATCCGGAAACGGGATGTAGAAACTAGGGAGGGGATTTATGTGTCGGGGCAGGTGGAGACAGGGAGAGTTCAAACGATAGATGTAGGGTTTTCGGATCACAAGGGAGTATTAGTTGATGTGAACTGGGATGGGGCGGTATGTTGGTATAGGGGTTACTGGAAATTAAATGTCAAGTTGCTGGTTGGAGTGGAAAGGAAGTTGTGTTTTGGGAAATGGTGGAAAGGGTTGTGGGAGCAGGGAAAGAGGGAGAAATGTTTAGTGGCTTGGTGGGAAACCAAGGCGAAGGTGGGAATACGGGAGTATTATAAAAGTTTAGGTAGGGAGGATGCGTGTTGGAAGTAAGTTTATTCAGGTATACACAAATACAGTTACATAGATTATCATACATAGCAGCATATATGTAGAAAACCTAGGATAACCCAAAAAGTCAGACAGAGTGATTTATTTCCATTGGGGTCCATGGTTTACAAAAGCATATTGAGGGGTTATTGAATAGTTGTTATGAGCAGGGGGGACCTAAGGAGACGGATGAAATTAAGGGATTGAAAGAAAGGTTGAGGGATTTACAAAATGAAAGATTTGATGCATATCGATTGAAGGCAGGAATAGATGATGTTTTATGGGGTGATAAACCTTCAAAGTATGTTTTGGGTAATTGTAGGAAAAAGAGTCATGAAATGACTGTGAATTGTATTGAAATGGAGGAGGATTTTGAGAGTTATGTAAAAGGGCAAAGACTAAGAACAACTAAGGCAATGGGTGTATATATGGATAAATGGTTTGAGAGATATTTATGGAGTGTGAGTGGTGGAAAGGGTGAACGAAGTATTATTATGAAGGGCATACTGGGTAAGATGGGGGAGAAAGAAAGAGAGTGCATGGAGGGACAGATTAGCGAGGAGGAGGTATGGGAGGTGGTGAATGGTTTGAGCAGGGGGAAGGCTCCAGCCATAGATGGAATAGCGAATGATTTTTACAGAGAGCACTGGGAAGTTTTGAGGGAATGTATAGTTCAACTTCTAAACAGAATGAAGGAAGAGGGATGCATAGGGCATAAACAGGGAATGGGTGTGGTGGTGTTGGTCAAGAAAGGGAAGAAAGGAGAAACAATGAGTAACTACAGACCTTTAGCTATGATGAATGCAGATTACAAGATTTTTGCGAAGGTATTGGGGAATAGGTTAAAAACGTGTGTTAGGATGAGTGATTTCAGAAGGGCAGTGTGGGATACCGGGTTGAAGTATAATTAAGGGGCATGAAAGAATAAAGGATTAAATAGATAGTAGCGTAGAGGGTGGGATACTGGCGCTAGATTGGAGAGGGGCGTATGACAGTGTTGAGAGGGATGTGTTGTATGAGATTATGAGAAAACAGAGCTTTGGTGAGGAAGTGGTAAAATGGGTTGAAACTGTGTATAAGGGAGCATGTATACGTGTGCAGGTGAATGGTCGCATTGGGAGGGAGGTACAAAAAGGTAGGGGTCTAAGGCAGGGATGTCCCCTGTCTCAGATCTTATTTGCATGTATACAAGACCCATTCTGTAGATTAATTGAGGAGGGGAGTTGAGGTTGGGTGTGAGATGCCAGGAATAGTGGGGTATGTCGATGATACCACGGTGTTAGAGGGTAATGAAGAGGGTCTTGCAAATGTAGGAAGAATCATCGAGGTTTTTTGTGTGGCAACTGGCATGAGGGTAAATGGGGCCAATTCGCGATCGTTGGAGGTGGGGACGTGGGTAGGCGAGAGATTGGGTGAGGGGTATGGGTGGACAATTGTGGATAAAATTAAAATTTGTGGGATCGTGTATGTGTGTGACAGTATGATAGCTAGGAGTGACAACTTGGGGAGGATAGTGAAACTGGCAATAGATAGGTTAACAAGATGGAGGGCGTGGGATCTTACCTTACAACAGAGGGTGATAGTGGTGAATACAATGATATATAGCAGGTTATGGCATGTAGCCGTGATCTTCCCTCTGTTGCAGGAGGATGTGTGTAAGTTAGAGGTAAAAATTTTTAGGAACATCTGGGCATATAGTATATCTTGGCTTAGGAATGAAGTTGTTAGGAATAGGGTGGGGTTGGGTGGTTTAGGGCTTATATGGCTAGAGCTTAGATTGCTGTATATGTTCGTTAAACGATGTGTAGTGAGATTGGGAGGGTTGGATGGAAAACGAGGTGAGTAAATGGTGGGGAGGGGGGTAAAATGTTGGGGCAGTGTTGGCATTTATTGCAGAATTTGATGGTAATAAGACACCCACAAACTATCTGCAAGTGCTTTGGAGAAGATTAGGTGGGGAAGGACTGCAATAGAATGTGTGGCAGAATATCCTGTATATGATTGGGGTAATATATGGAGGGAACCTGACTTACCTCAGTGAAGACATGTCTTGTGTGCTCTCTGTGAATCTGAAGAAGATGTCCTCTCTTGAGCTACTCTACCAGCAGCTGAAGGAAGAACTGAGGGTAGCTAAGCTTGAGATACAGCGACTGACTGAGGAAAACAAGAGGATTCGTAGTAATCCTCCTGTTGAGAATCCTCAAGCCAAGAAAGAAACCTGGACAATGGCTAGAACGCATGGGACAAAGTTAAGGATCAAGAGGACGGGTGGAGAGGTAGAAACAACAAAGACCCAGGAGAATGTTGTGGAAACATCGAACCCATTCTCTGTGCTAACCGATGAATGTGAGTCGACTTCTGGGAGCGTCACGACGAACGACACCAAGGAAGGTAAAAACATTGTTGTTGTTGGGGACAGCCAGGTTAGGTACAAGGATAAGGCCTTCTGTTTGAATGATAGGAGTAGGAGACAGAGGATTTGCTTTCCTGGGGCTGGGATGGAGGATATTGTTAGCCATCTGGACGACATCATGAGAGGTAATGGGAGCAATCCTATTATCTGTCTCAGTGCTGGAGGCAACGATGTTGACAGACGTAGGAGTGAGAACCTGACTAGCAGGTTTAGGTCAGCAATAGACATAATTAGGAAGAAGGGTGGGAACCCTGTCATATGTGGTATTTTGCCAAGGAGAGGAGTTGGAAATTAATATCTGTCCAGGGCAATTGGTGTCAATTGCTGGCTGGACAAATACTGTATGAAAATGCATTAACATTCATTGACAACTGAGACGTCTCTATGGCGGAAATGACATGTATGCCAGGGATGGGGTTCACTTATCCAAGTCTGGGGTGAGGGCACTGGCAACTGCAGTAGAGGGAGCTGTTAGGGCTTTAAACTAGAAATAGTTAGTGGTATGGGTTTTGGGGGGAAAACAGTGAAGTTCCAGTGTAGTAATATTATAAGTTCTAGGAGAACTAGTAATAGGCAAAATAAGGTGGATACTGGAAAGCCAGTGGCACTAGATGACAAGGACAGTAATAGGTATAGTGGAAAAACAGAAATGAGCAGGAAGGGTAAAGAGAAAGGAGGGTCTTTAAATGTATATTACACCAATTGTCATAGTGCTAGGAATAAGATGGACGAGTTGAGATTACTTGCTAGTGCGGGTAATATTGATGTTTTTGCAATAATTGAGATGTGGTATAATATGAAAAATCGGGACATGCCTGCTGAATGTCACATCCAGGGTTTTAAATTGTTCCAAGTAGACAGAAGTATCGGGAAGGGGGGTGGGGTGGCACTCTATGTCTGTGATCATTTAAATTGTTGCATAAAAACGGGCATAAAGTCTGAAGTAATACATAGAGTCTGTCTGGATAGAATTTTCAGAGAGGTGTGAAAAATTGATTTTAGGCGTGATATTTCGTCCTCCAAACTTAGATAGGGAACAAGGGAGACTACTCTGGGAGGAAATTGTTAAGGCCACAAGGCATGATAATGTAGTAATTCTAGGGGACTTTAACTTTAGTCAGATTGATTGGAATTTCTTGACAGGGAATTTAGAATCTAACAACTTTTTAGAAGTTGTTCAGGATTGTTTTTTGAAGCAGTTTGTGACAGAACCTACAAGGGGAAATAACTTACTTGACTTGGTTCTGGCAAACAAGGAATCCCTTGTTAATAATTTAGAAATTACAGAGGAACTCTGCACAAGCGACCACAAGTCAATTACCTTTAGCATTGAATAGATGTTTGATAGTAGGGATAATTCAGTAACAGTCCCACACTTTTGCTTAGCAGATTATAATGGGCTTAGATACCACTTATCAACTGTGGACTGGGGTAACGAAGAGATCTATCAATATGACAGCTTTCTTAACACTATACAGGCTGCCCAAAGAACATTTATCCCGTATAAAGAAATTAGATCAAATAGAAATGACCCAAAATAGATGAATAATAGGCTCAAATATCTTTAAGGGCAGAAGAAAGGAATTTATAGGTGCTTAAATAGAGGTGAGGGTCATCTTATAAATCAGTATACTGACATTAAGAGGGACGTTAAAAAGGGTATAAGAAAAGCTAAACGGGACTATGAAATTAAAGTTGCTAGGGATTCAAAAAACACCCAAAAAGTTTTTTCCAGGTTTATAGAACAAAAGTTAGAGATAAGATAGGTCCCCTTAAAAATAACTCTGAGCATCTTACTGACAAGGAGAATGACATGTGCTCTATTTTTAATAATTATTTTCTCTCGGTTTTCACACAGGAAGACACTAATAATATCCCAGTAATTAATTTTTTTAGAGTCCCTGAAGAAGATAAATTATGTGATATCACAGTCACTAGTGAAATGGTTATGAAACAAGTAGACCATCTGAAACAAAATAAATTGCCGGGTCCTGATGAGCTTTTTGCAAGGGTTCTTAAGGAATGCAAAATGGAACTCTGTGAACAATTAATTAACATTTTTAATTTATCTCTTCAAACAGGTGTAGTGTCTGATATGTGGAAGATGGCTAATGTAATTCCTATTTTTAAAGCAGAGGACAAGTCACTACCATCAAATTATCGCCCAATAAGCCTGACCTCAATTTAGGCAAATTACTAGAGTCAATTATAGCTGATATTATTAGAAGCTATTTAGATAACCATAATTTGATTATTAATACTCAGCATGGATTCACGAGGGGCCATTCCTGCCAATCTAATTTATTAACCTTCTTTAGTAAAGCTTTTGAGGCTGTTGATCACGATAAAGAGTTCGATATTGTTTATTTAGATTTTAGTAAGGCTTTTGATAGAGTAACGCACCAGAGACTGTTAAAGAAAGTGGCAGCTCATGGTATTGGGGAAAAAGTGCTGTCATGGATCGAGTCATGGCTCACCAATAGGAAGCAGAGAGTGTGCATAAATGGGGTTAAATCTGAGTGGGGATCTGTAACAAGTGGTGTTCCACAGGGATCATTCTTAGGCCCTTTGTTGTTTATAATATATATCAATGACCTTGATGAGGGAATTACTAGTGATATGAGCAAACTCCCCGATGACACGAAGATAGGTAGGATACAGTCATACCCCGTGTTATGATGCTATCATCTTACGTTATTTTCGAGTACTGATATTTATAATGTAAAAAATTTGATTGCGATTAACGATGTTTGCTTCGTGTAACGACATTCGTACCGGATGTGTCCGCTTGGCGCCCAGCTGAGCGCGCACTCCAGGGAGCGTCAGTGTGCTATTGTTTACAAGCGAGAGCGACCACCCACCCACACCCACGCATTCATACCAGTATATTGTCATTATTCCACTGTTTTTAGTGCTTGCAACTGCTAAATAAGCTACCATGGGTCCAAGGAAAGATCCTAGTGGTAAGCCTGTGGCAAAGAGGAACAGAAATACATGTACGATAGAACTGAAGAAGGAGATAATAGAAAAATATGAAAGTGGAGTGCGTATCAGTGAGCTGGCCAGGCTGTATGGTAAACCCTTTTCTACCATAACTACCATTGTGGCCAAGAAAAATTCAAGTAAAATCAAGGAAGCTGTTGTTGCAAAAGGTTCATCTGTGATCACAAAACACAGACCACAAGTGCTGGAAGATGTGGAAAGGTTGTTGTTGGTGTGGATAAACGAGAAACAGTTAGCAGGAGATACTGTTTCGGAGGCAATAATATGTGAAAAAGCAAGGCAGTTGCAGTGGTAATGGAAGGGGATTCCCCTTCCAAACACTAGCATACTACTCCACCTTCTCCCCTCCTCCCATCCTCCACACATCAACAACTCTTCAATAAATGTAAGTGACATGTTATTGTACAATATTTACATGTGTATTTAGGTATTATTCATTAAATTCTGTATTATTTAATGTCAAAAAGTTCTAAAAAATATTTTATTTAACTACTTTTGGAAGTCTTGGACGGATTAAATTTATTTCCATTATTTCTTATGGGGAAAATTGATTCGTGTAACGATTGTTTCGCCTTAAAATATGCCCTCTCTGACGGATTAATATCGTAAGTCGAGGTACCACTGTAATTGATTCTAACGTAGATGTCAGGGAACTTCAGGAGGATTTAGACAGACTCAATTCGTGGTCAGAAAAGTGGCAGATGCAGTTCAATGTAGATAAATGTAAGGTTCTGAAGCTCGGGAATGTCCATATCCCAAGCACTCATAAGTTAAATAAACGTAGAACTTAGCCATACAGATTGCATAAAGGACTAGGGGGTTATAGTAAGCAGCAACCTTAAACCAAGACAGCAATGCCTAAGCGTATGTAATAAGTCAAACAGATTACTGGGATTTATATCAAGAAGTGTAAGCAACAGAAGTCCAGAGGTTATATTACAGCTTTATACATCGATAGTAAGGCCTCACCTAGATTACGCAGCTCAGTTCTGGTCTCCATATTACAGAATGGATATTAATTCGTTAGAAAACATTCAGCGTAGAACAATGTCGCCGATGATCAGACCAATGAATGGATGCTAGTCGATTCTGAATGGATATTAATTCGTTAGAAAACATTCAGCGTAGAACAATGTCGCCGATGATCAGACTAACGAATGGATGCTAGTCGGTTCTGAAGGGATGAAGCTGAAGTTGAAGAAGGTCCAGGAGACTTCTGTTAAAACCAGCAACTCTTTTTCCTTGTTATCAGACGAATGTGAAGACATCCTAGCGAAGACCATCTCTACAAAGACCGTCAAGAACGTCATGCACACCACCAGTTTTAGTTGGGGATAGTCAGATTAAGTTTATGGATAGGGAATTTTGTCTTAAGGATAGGAATAAGGGGCAGAGGGTGTGTTATCCTGGAGCTGGGATGAAGGATATTGTTAGCCGTCTGGACGACATCATGAGAGGTAATGGGAGCAATCCTATTATCTGTCTCAGTGCTGGAGGCAACGATGTTGGCAGACGTAGGAGTGAGGAGCTGATTAGCAGCTATAGGTCAGCAATAGACAGAATTAGGAAGAAGGGTGGGAACCCTGTCATATGTGGTATTTTGCCAAGGAGAGGAGTTGGAAGTGAATGGTTGTCCAGGGCAATTGGTGTCAATTGCTGGCTGGACAAATACTGTAAGGAAAATGCAGTAACATTTATTGACAACTGGGACCTCTTCTATGGCAGAGGTGACATGTATCCCAGGGATGGGGTTCACTTATCTAGGTCTGGGGTGGGGGCACTGGCAACTGCAGTGGAGGGAGCTGTTAGGGCTTTAAACTAGAAAAAAGTTAGTGGTATGAGTTATGGGGGGGAGAACAGTGAAGTCCCAGTGTAGTAATGTTATAAATTCTAGGGGAACTAGTAATAGCCAGAATAAGGTGGGTATTGGAAAGCCAGTGGCACTAGGTGACAAGGACAGTAATAGGTATAGTGGAAAAACAGAAATGAGCAGGAAGGGTAAAGAGAAAGGAGGGTCTTTAAATGTATATTACACCAATAGTCATAGTGCTAGGAATAAGATGGACGAGTTGCGATTAGTTGCAAGTACAGGTAATATTGATGTTTTTGCAATAACTGAGACATGGTTTAATATGAAAAATCGGAACATGCATGCCGAATGTCACATTCAAGGTTTTAAATTGTTCCAAGTAGACAGAAGTATCAGGAAAGGGGGTGGGGTTGCACTCTATGTCTGTGATCATTGAAATTGTTGCATAAAAATGGGTATAAAGTCTGAAATAACACATACAGATTCTATCTGGATAGAATTTTCAGAGGGGTGTGAAAAATTGATTTTAGGCGTGATTTACCGTCCTCCAAACTTAGATAGGGAACAAGGGAGACTACTTTGGGAGGAAATTGTTAAGGCCACAAGGCACGATAACGTAGTAATTCTAGGGGACTTTAACTTCAGTCAGATTAATTGGAACTTCTTGACAGGGAATTTAGAATCTAACGACTTTTTAGAAGTAGTTCAGGATTGTTTTTTGAAGGAGTTTGTGACAGAACCTACAAGGGGAAATAACCTACTTGACTTGGTTCTGGCAAGCAAGGAAACCCTTGTTAATAATTTAGAAATTACAGAGGAACTCGGCTCAAGCGACCACAAGTCAATTAATTACCTTTAGCATTGAATAGATATATGATAGTAGGGATAATTCAGTAACGGTCCCAGATTTTCGCTTAGCAGATTATAATGGACTTAGAGAACACTTATCAACTGTGGACTGGGGTGAAGAAGAGAGGTATCAATATGACAGTTTTCTTAACACTATACAGGCTGCCCAAAGAACATTTATCCCATATAATGAAATTAGTTCAAGTAGAAATGACCCAAAATGGATGAATAATAGGCTCAAGTATCTTTTAGGGCAGAAGAAAGGAATTTATAGGTGCATAAAAAGAGGTGAGGGTCATCTTATAAATCAGTATACTGACATTAAGAGGGACGTTAAAAAAGGGATAAGAAAGCTAAACAGGACTATGAAATTAAAGTTGCTAGGGATTCAAAAACTAACCCAAAAAGTTTTTTCCAGGTTTATAGAACAAAAGTTAGGGATAAGATAGGTCCCCTTAAAAATAACTCTGGGCATCTTACTGACAGGGAGAATGATATGTGCTCTATTTTTAATAATTATTTTCTCTCAGTTTTCACACAGGAAGACACTAATAATATCCCAGTAATTAATTTTTACAGAGGCCCAGAAGAAGATTAATTATGTAATATCACAGTCACTAGTGAAATGGTTATGAAACAACTAGACCGACTGAAACAAAATAAATCGCCGGGTCCTGATGAGCTTTTAGCAAGGGTTCTTAAGGAATGCAAAATGGAACTCTGTGAACCATTAAGTACCATTTTTAATTTATCTCTTCAAACAGGTGTAGTGTCTGATATGTGGAAGATGGCTAATGAAATTCCTATTTTTAAAGCAGGGGACAAGTCACTACCGTCAAATTACCGCCCAATAAGCCTGACCTCAATTGTAGGTAAATTACTAGAGTCAATTAGAGCAGATATTGTTAGAAACCATCTAGATAACTATAATTTGATTAATGATACTCAGCATGGATTCACTAGGGGCTGTTCCTGCCTATCTAATTTATTAACCTTCTTCAGTAAAGCTTTTGAGGCTGTTGATCACGATAAGGAATTCGATATTGTTTATTTAGACTTTAGTAAGGCTTTTGATAGAGTACCGCACCAGAGACTGTTAAAGAAAGTGGCAGCTCATGGCATTGGGGGAAAAGTACTGTCATGGATCGAGTCGTGGCTCACCAATAGGAAGCAGAGAGTGTGCATAAATGGGGTTAAATCCGAATGGGGACTTGTAACAAGTGGTGTTCCACAGGGATCAGTCTTAGGCACGTTGTTATTTATAATATATATCAATGATTTTGACGAGGGAATTACTAGTGAGATGAGCAAATTCGCCGACGACACAAAGATAGGTAGGATAATTGATTCAAACATAGATGTCATAGAACTTCAGGAAGATTTAGACAAACTTAATTTGTGGTCAGAAAAGTGGCAGATGCAGTTCAATGTAGATAAATGCAAGGTTCTGAAGCTCGGGAGTGTCCATAACCCAAGCACTTATAAGTTAAATAACGTAGAACTTAGCCATACAGATTGCGAGGACTTGAGGGTGATGGTAAGCAGCAACCTTAAACCAAGACAGCAATGCCTAAGCGTACGTAATAAGGCAAATAGATTACTGGGATTTATATCAAGAAGTGTTAGCAACAGAAGTCCAGAGGTTATATTACAGCTTTATACATCATTAGTAAGGCCTCAACTAGATTACGCAGCTCAGTTTTGGTCTCCATATTACAGAATGGACATAAATTCATTAGAAAACATTCAGCGTAGAATGACTAAATTAATACATAGCATTAGAAATCTTCCTTACGAAGAAAGATTGAAGACCCTTAAATTACATTCACTTGTAAGACGTAGAATGAGGGGAGACATGATCGAGGTATACAAGTGGAAAATGGGTATTAACAAAGGGGATATAAATGTGGTCTTGAGGGTATCTCTCCAAGAGAGAACCCGCAATAATGGATTCAAGTTAGATAAGTTTAGATTTAGAAAGGATATAGGAAAGTATTTGTTTGGAAATAGGGTAGTTGATGAGTGGAACAGTCTGCCTAGTAGGATTATTGAAGCAAGGACCTTGGGTAGTTTTAAATTTAGGTTGGATAAATTCATGAGTGAGAGGGGTTGGATTTGAGTGGGAATTGCACATGAGTAAATAAAATTATCAAAGCTTTTTTTCTTGGATAGCAATGAAAATTAGGTTGAACAAATATTATGTTAGTGGGATGGAATGTGAAGGACTTGCCTAGTTTGGGCCAACAGGTCTGCTGCAGTGTTCCTCCTTTCTTATGTTCTTATGACTAAATTAATACATAGCATTAGAAATCTTCCATGTGAAGAAAGATTGAAGACCCTAAAATTACATTCACTTGTAAGACGATGAATGAGGGGAGACATGATCGAGGTATACAAGTGGAAAATGGGTATTAACAAAGGGGATATAAATAAGGTCTTGAGAATATCTCTCCAAGAGAGAACCCACAATAATGGATTCAAATTAGATAAGTTTAGATTTAGAAAGGATATAGGAAAGTATTGGTTTGGAAATAGGGTAGTTGATGAGTGGAACAGTCTGCCTAGTAGGGTTATTGAAGCTAGGACCTTGGGTAGTTTCAAATTTAGGTTGGATAAATTCATGAGTGAGAGGGGTTGGATTTGTGTGTGAATTGCACATGAGTAAATAGAATCATCAAACCTTATTTCTTGGGTAGCATTTAAGATTGGGTTGAACAAATATCTTGTTAGTGGGATGGAATGTGAAGGACTTGCCTAGTATGGGGCAAAAGGTCTGCTGCAGTGTTCCTCCTTTTTTATGTTTTTATGTTCTTATGGGACTCAAAGGGATGCATATACGATCAAGGGATATGGAATTAATATATAGATTTTTACATGGTGCAGTGGCATCGAGTGCTTTATTATATAGCATGGGGTTGTGAAAGATGTGGGTTGCAGGAAACGGCAATGCATGCCGTATATTTTTGTGAAGGTTTAAGTACTGTGAAGGAGTGGATGGAAAGAGTATTAAGAAAATTGGGAGTGTATCAGTATTGAGGGCGATAAGTTTGGATATAAGTGGTATGCGGCAACAGGTGCGGAGGGGCTTAATGTACTTAATGGTAAATTTTGTGTGCGTGTCAATGGAGGTTAAGGAAGCTGGGGTTGGGGAATGCATTATAGCTGTTACAAGTAGTATGTATCGCATGAAATGTAGGAATAGGGAGGTGTATGGGTGTAGTTGGGGAATGGCTTTTTCAGAAGAGTACAAAAATATGATCCTAAGTGACTTATTGAGGGTGTAGGCAAGTTATAATAAAGGGGCTTGACACTGAGAGTATTGTGATAGGTAGTTTGGGGGTTGTGGAGTTATGAGAGTTAGGTAGACAGGAATAAATGGGGGTAAGTGATTGAGTGAGTGGGAAGAGGGATGGGGGTGAAAAAAAAAGACAACGACATACTTTATGTGTTTTTGGAGAGACGGGTGACGAAGATGGGGTGGGATAGTGAATGAGTGTTGGAGGGGTAACATAACAGACTGTCGAAGACGGATCTTTGGGGGACATTACAGTAAGGGGAAATATGAGGGTTTACCTTGTTTGGCGCAGATTGCATGATGCAGAGGTATTGAGTAAAAGGAGTGAAAGGAAAGAAGTATGAATGAGGTATGGATAAATTTGGCATATTCAGTGTATGGATATTTTAGTTTGTATGTTTATAATATGTCATAATAAGAATCGTATGATAACATAAATCGTAATGTTGTGCTATCATAATGGATAATGAGGATGGCACATAACGCAGGTGTTATAAATGGAAAAGAAAGGAAATGGAAAAAATGGGTGAAATTGTATATATTTTAAGAATCATAAAGATGTATGTTAATGATTATGATTATTACATTGTAAAGACATGTATGTTAGTTGTGGAGATGGGTGTAGCTGTCCCTGTGTGTTGATCTATATGACGTTCATGAAAATATATATATGTGTGACAGGTGATTCAATAGTATCAATGGATAAAAAGCTGGATGTATCGAGTGTTCGACTCATAGACAATCCATACCATGTATGACAACGTACAGGCCAAGTCATGGGCAGGTGGATATTCTTATATGTTTGTAATAGTTAATAATGCTATGACCTAAAGATAATACTGCTTACAAAATAACAAGAATGTGAAACTTTGATCGGGCAATGTTGATCAAGAAAAAACAAGTGTAATATTTCAGCCATGTATAAGCAATTGTTGGTAATTATATATATATATATATATATATATATATATATATATGTGTGTGTGTGTGTGTGTGTGTGTGTGTGTGTGTGTGTGTGTGTGTGTGTGTGTGTGTGTGTGTGTGTGTGTGTGTGTGTGTGTATTTTATATTGAAATGAGAATTGCATGATAAAAATGGACAAGGAAGCAAGTAGTGTTTATTATTATAAGTGTACATAGTTTGTGACAATATATCTCTTGTGAGTATGTATTAATCTGTCCTATACTGTGTCTGGATGGTCACTGAGGCACTGCCCCGAGCAGGGCTCATAGCATTCAAAAGGGTTGACCTTTGACATGGGTGGCCTTTGACATTGGGCTAATGGTTGATCATCGGTTGATCACGTGAGCAGAAACGGTTATACCCTATGAACTATCACTGAGCTTTCAGTGACAATAAGGATGTACATAGGTGGGCCTGATGAAGAGAAATCAGTGGTGTAATTTAAATGGCCTGAAATTGCGAAAAACGTTGTGTATTAGGTGGGGCATACAAGTGGTGATTATTTGTAAGGATAGAACTATGTGAGGATAGCATGGTCTAGGGAGGAGAAATACTACAAAAGAGTATAAAGTATATTAGCTAGTTGCTGATGTTTTATAATTTGTGTTTATGTGTTGTAATTATTATGTTCAATAGTAAGAATAACTTCTGCGAGGTAAGATTGTCCAAACACTTACACATGCAAATAAAATAGATACGATACAAATAGATGGATCACCACTTCAGGGAACCTATTAGTAGAATATACAGTAAAGCAACCAACAAAATCAATCATGAAACCCTGTGTAGTATGCAACCTAACAAGCAAACGTTCCTCTACATGGATTACATGCAACTTTTGTGGTAAATGCTGCCACGCCCCTTGTGTAGACATTCAAGACTCTACCACCCGAGATATTAAACAAGGGAAGTGTTTTTGGGTATGCCCAAATGAGACCGAACTGTGGAATAAAATCACATCGATATTAAAAGATGACAACACCAAATCGGACTTCATAAAAAACATGACAGCTTTCTATAACAGTTGGGAAAGTAAAAAATCAGGGCCAGATGGTGCTACCACCCCTGGTACAGATGTTGAAATGGTAGCCAGTAATTTTAGGAATGGAGAAATAAATGATGGTGACCTGAAGAGGGACAATAGCTCTAGTGAAATAAATGATGGGGAAACAGGTGTAGATAAGGACACACACAAAACAGTGTTACAAACTAGCAATACCACGGTAGATAGTAAACAAGGGGATGCCCAGGGAAATACTGAAGATAAATTTCCGGAAACAGTTGAAGGCTCTATTGTTAGCAATAGTAACGAAGACAGACATGAGACAGGAACACACCCACCAATGGGGAACACAGTCACAAAAAACCAGGGCAAACGGAAACCAGGCCTATGTGAATATTATGCACTTGGTATCTGCAGGCATGGAAAATCTGGGAAATCAGATGGGACATGCAATTATGATCACCCCAGAAAATGCCATTCCCATATGAAAACAGGCAAATGCAACCTCCCGTCCTGTAAGTTTTTCCACCCTGAAATGTGCCACACATCAATTCAGGAAAAACAGTGCTATAACTTATATTGCCAGGCATACTACCTAAAGGGTACGAGGCGACACAGAACATCAAGACCATGGCAAAATCAGGGTAGCCACAGCCACTCCGGAAAGAGAGGTTTTTTAGTGTAAGGAAGGAAAAAAAGCTGGCAGGAAATGACAGAAATTGTACACCAACTGCAATCATTTCTGGAGTGGAATCAC
>WNWK01033214.1:0-21319 GCA_009830355.1 Cherax destructor | reverse complement strand
TTACCCCCCCAAAAAATATACCTACAAAAGCTTTTAAAAAAATAAACTTACATAAAAGGGCGATTTCGGGGACCATCGTAACTCGGTACCACTGTATTTGACTGTTTTTAATCAAAGATTTTATAACTGTGAGGGGTTTTTTGTAGGTATTTGGATTTAAACTTAGCTATTATATATTCTCCATGTTCATCTCTTGTGCATGTATTGTTGATACATTCAAGCTGGTCTGAGTATAACATGGCTGTGCCACCCCCTTGTTGGTCTGGCCTACAATTGTGTATGGCTGTGTAACCAGGAATGGCATAGATATCTGTGAATATGAGGCTTTAGCCGGTTTCGGTGGAAGCAATATGGACATTCTGGCCTGAAATTGAGTTTAATAATGCAGTGAGGTCATAAAGATGTTTGTTAAAGATCTGACATTGTAGTTGAAGATAGTTATGTTATTTTTTTGCTTTAAAGTAGTGTTTTAGCCTGTTCTGCTGTGAAAGTAATGACGGTTGTTGTTAGCTTCATGTAAGTCTTTTTAATAAAGGTTGGTATTAGGATCAATATTTGGAATCATAAGATTTAGAGTGATTCTATAATTAAATTTAAAAAATAGATAAATAAAGTAGACTTAAGAATAGGACAATGCAATAGAAGTTCTTGGCACGTGAGTTAGTACTTGGATATGTTTAAAAAAATGAATAAATGAGCTAAGGTAGTAAATTTTTACAGCAAAAAAAGAATCTAAAACTATAGCACCTGAGTTAGTTAATTAATTAAACAATTGTTTATATATAGTGTGATGATTTTGTATTACTTCCATCACCATCCTGCCAATAATCTTCCCCCAGGTATGTATGCATGATTCATAGTGTATATCCCCGGGGTAGTTGATTGATACCTCTAGGCCTTTTGCTCAAAACAACACATCTTTGCAGCTTACTGTTGCAGAAATGGGAAAAGTCAAGTATGTTTTCATTCAGAAAAAAATTTCCAATTTCAGGCTGCTGAAGATGTACAGAAAAATATATATATATATATATATATATATATATATATATATATATATATATATATATATATATATATATATATATATATATAAAAAGAAAAAATGATTGCCGATGTTTTTGAATGAAAAAAGTTGGATGTCCTGGCCCTAAAACGAAACAAAGCTGAAGGGGGGAGGCGAGTTTCAGTGGGGAGAAATAAAAGGGATTAAGTCAGGAGTATCTGGGGAGTTAGAGCTAAGGAAGGGGGGAGCAAAAAGTTGAAGGTCAGTTATGGGAAGGAAAAAGGGGAAAATAAATGTGTAAATTCCCAAAAATTATGTGGATTAAAATAAGGGGCGGATCGAAAAGTGGGTCATAATAAACGGTTTTGCACCTGGGAAAAAGGGGTGTAGAGGGGAGAGATTTTGGGGGATGTTAAGCGAATGTATGGGAAATTTTGAACCAAATGGGGAGTAATTGTGGTAGGGGACCTAAATGCTAAAGTGGGAGAAACATGCAGAGAGGGTGTAGTAGGTAAGTTTGGGGTGCCAGGTGTAAATGATAATGGGAGCCCTTTGATTGAACTTTGTATAGAAAGGGGTTTAGTTATAGGTAATACATATTTTAAGAAAAAGAGGATAAATAAGTATACAAGATATGATGTAGGGCGTAATGACAGTAGTTTGTTGGACTATGTATTGGTAGATAAAAGACTGTTGAGTAGACTTCAGGATGTACATGTTTATAGAGGGGCCACAGATATATCAGATCACTTTTTAGTTATAGCTACAGTGGGAGTAAAGGTAGATGGGATACAAGGAAAATAGAATCAGTAAGTAAAAGAGAGGTGAAGGTTTATAAACTAAAAGAGGAGGCAGTTAGGGTAAGATATAAACAACTATTGGAGGATAGATGGGCTAGTGAGAGTGTAGGCAATGGGGTCGAAAATGTATGGGGTAGATTTAAAAATGTAGTGTTAGAGTGTTCAGCAGAAGTTTGTGGTTACAGGCGAGTGGGTGCGGGAGGGAAGAGGAGCGATTGGTGGAATGATGATGTAAAGAGAGTAGTAAGGGAGAAAAAGTTAGCATATGAGAGGTTTTTACAAAGTAGAAGTGATGCAAGGAGGGAAGAGTATATGGAGAGAAAAGAGAGGTTAAAAGAGTGGTGAAGCAATGTAAAAAGAGCAGATGAGAGAGTGGGTGAGATGTTATCAGCAAATTTTGTTGAAAATAAGAAAAAGTTTTGGAATGAGATTAATAAGTTGAGGAAGCCTAGAGAACAAATGGATTTGACAGTTAAAAATAGGAGAGGAGAGTTATTAAATGGAGAGTTAGAGGTATCGGGAAGATGGAGAGAATATTTTGAGGATTTGTTAAATGTTGATGAAGACAGGGAAGCTGTGATTTCGTGTGTAGGGCAAGGAGGAATAACATCTTGTAGGAGTGTGGAAGAGCCAGTTGTGGGTGTAGGGGAAGTTCGTGAGGCAGTGGGTAGAATGAAAGGGGTAAGGCAGCTGGGATTGATGGGATAAAGATAGAAATGTTAAAAGCAGGTGGGGATATAATTTTGGAGTGGTTGGTGCTATTATTTAATAAATGTATGGAAGAGGGTAAGGTACCTAGGGATTGGCAGAGAGCGTGTATTGTTCCTTTGTATAAAGGCAAAGGGGACAAAAGAGAGTGCAAAAATTATAGGGGAATAAGTCTGTTGAGTGTACCTGGTAAAGTGTATGGTAGAGTTATTATTGAAAGAATTAAGAGTAAAACAGAAAGCAGGATAGCAGATGAACAAGGGGGCTTTAGGAAAGGTAGGGGGTGTGTAGACCAAGTGTTTACAGTGAAACATATAGGTGAACAGTATTTGGATAAGGGTAAAGATGTTTTTGTGGCATTTATGGATTTGGAAAATGCGTATGATAGGGTAGATAGGGGGGCAATGTGGCAGATGTTGCAGGTGTATGGAATAGGAGGAAGGTTACTGAAAGCAGTAAAGAGTTTTTATGAGGATAGTGAGGCTCAGGTTAGAGTGTGTAGGAGGGAAGGGGACTATTTCCCAGTAAAAGTGGGCCTTAGACAAGGATGTGTGATGTCACCGTTGTTGTTCAATATATTTATAGATGGGGTTGTAAGAGAAGTGAATGCGAGGGTCTTGGCAAGAGGTGTTGGGCTAAAAGATAAAGAAGCAAATACAAAGTGGGAGTTGTCACAGTTGCTTTTTGCTGATGACAATGTGCTTTTGGGAGATTCTGAAGAGAAGTTGCAGAGGTTGGTGGATGAATTTGGTAGAATGTGTAAAAGAAGAAAATTGAAAGTGAATATAGGAAAGAGTAAGGTGATGAGGATAACAAAAAGAATAGGTGACGAAAGATTGGATATCAGATTGGAGGGAGAGAGTATGGAGGAGGTGAATGTATTCAGATATTTGGGAGTGGACATGTCGGCGGATGGGTCTATGAAGGATGAGGTGAATCATAGAATTGATGAGGGGAAAAGGGTGAGTGGAGCACTTCGGAGTCTGTGGAGACAAAGAACCTTGTCCATGGAAGTAAAGAGGGAATGTATGAGAGTATAGTTATACCAACGCTCTTATATGGGTGTGAAGCATGGGTGATGAATGTTGCAACGAGGAGAAGGCTGGAGGCAGTGGAGATGTCATGTCTGAGGTCAATGTGTGGTGTGAATATAATGCAGAGAATTCGAGTTTGGAAATTAGGAGGAGGTGCGGGATTACCAAAACGATTGTCCAGAGAGCTGAGGAGGGGTTGTTGAGGTGGTTTGGACATGTAGAGAGAATGGAACGAGACAGAGTGACTTCAGAGTGTATAAATTTGTAGTGGAGGGAAGGAGGGGTAGGGGTCGGCCTAGGAAAGGTTGGAGGGAGGGGGTAAAGGAAGTTTTGTGTGCGAGGGGCTTGGACTTCCAGCAAGCATGTGTGAGCGTATTTGATAGGAGTGAATGGAGGCATAAGGTTTTTAATACTTGACGTGCTGTTGGAGTGTGAGCAAAGTAACATTTATGAAGGGATTCAGGGAAACCGGCAGGCCGGACTTGAGTTCTGGAGATGGGAAGTACAGTGCCGGCACTCTGAAGGAGGGGTGTTAATGTTGCAGTTTTATAACTGTAGTGTAAAGCACCCTTCTGGCAAGACAGTGATGGAGTGAATGATGATGAAAGTTTTTCTTTTTCGGGCCACCCTGCCTTGGTGGGAATCGGCTGATGTGTTAATAAAAATATATATATATATATATATATATATATATATATATATATATATATATATATATATATATATATATATATATATATAGTGGACCCCAGAGTTCGTGATTAAGCCGTTCCAGAGGGCGTCACGAACAACAAATCTAACGAACTTCAAATCTATTATCCTCATAAGAAATAATGGAAATAAAATTAATGACTCTAACAGCATGCTCATTGGAGAAGCCAGGTATAGATACTCAAAAATCCGGGACAGAGGAATTACTGTACATTTGCTATGGATTCCATCACACATTGGATTACTCCTTCATGATAAAGTTGATATGTTAGCCAAGAAGAGCACCCATAAGGAGAATGTAGAATATAACTTTGGTATATCTGTGTCTAGCATTAGGAATAATATTAGGAGAAAAATAAATAATGAAAATGATAGTTATAGGAATGCAGTTAGAAGCCTGAGTAGATCTATAACCCACTATGATAACATGAATGTAGATAAGTATGTTTATGGAGCAACTTGCAATGTGAACAGACTGACTGATGTTGTAGTGGCCAGGCTTAGGCTTGGCTACAGGTACTTCTGACAGTTTGGGAGACAGATGATGATCAAACTAAATGCAAATTATGTGATCAGGCATATGGTCACTGTCTTGAACACTATGTGCTTAATTGTGCACTTATTGAAGAATATAGAGATAGACAATATAATAACCTGTGTGACATGTCAAGATATCTTATTCATGAAATAAGATACCTGCTTGTAACAGATAATTGAAATGTAGATATAAACCCAAATGTACAATTGTTAACCCCTTTGGGGCCTAGTGCCTAGGCCTTTTGTGTATCCATATGCTCTTGCGCTACCGTCCACAGGATGGATATGGGGTGCACAATAAACTAGCCACTTCGGTGGCAAAATCTAAAAAAATCTAAATCGTTTCAGACACCCAAAAGTATTAAAATAAATTATTTTTGTACATTAAATATACATTAAATTACACAGAAAACAATGAGACATGAAGAATAAACCAATAATAACATGTCACCTACCTACAGTGGTACCTCGAGTTACGATGGTCCCCAAAATCGCCCTTGTATGTAAGTTTATTTTTTTAAATGCTTTTGTAAGTATATTTTTGGGGGTGTAAAATGACTAGTCTTTTTTACATTATTCCTTATGGGGATAAATTCGTTTGGTAATGGCACTTGAACAGCATTCTCGAACGAAAAAATATCGTAACTCGAGGTATATTGAAGAGTTGTTCATGTGTGGAAGACAGGAGGGGAGAGGATGGAAGAGTTACTTTTGTTTGGAAGGGAAATCCCCTTCTATAAAGACTTCAGGTACCAAGTCCTTTTCCTGGGTTACTTCCCTTCTTTGTTTTTTAATGCCACTAGGGCCAGCTTGAGAGTCACTGGACCCCTGTTGCTCATAAAAGTGTTCCAGAGAGTTCTGTTTCTGGCGAATGTTTGGAATTGTGCCTGTGACTGGGGTGTGTGTTTGGGGACAGGACAAGATAGTCCTTCAATATTTCGCTAATATCATATACAGTGGTCCCTCGGTTTTTGCCGAAAATTTGTTCCAGAATGCTGCTCAAGTGCCATTTCCGAATGAATTTACTTCCTTAAGAAATAATGTCACGTAGGTTAGTCTATTTCAGACCCCCAAAAATACATTTGCAACAGCACTTACGAAAATACACTTACATAAATGTTCGAGTTTGGAGATGCACGAAAACCGAGGGACCACTGTATACGACGTATTTATCTATCACAATTCATCTAATATGGCACAGTTGTAATAGTAATACAGCCTCTCCTCACTTAACGACAGAGTTCCGTTCCTAAGACCACGTTGGTAAACAAATTCATCACTAAGTGAGGAGCATACTATAATGTATTGGGTTTGGGTCAACCATTTTTGATGTTGTCTTAATGTCACCTTTGCGCCATTTATAACATTTCTGATATATTTTTAAATGTTTATGCAGTAGTGTACTATGTATTCTAATAAACAGAATAGAGGAAATCAGCTCTATTATACATTATTTAGGTATGCATACAGGTCAGAGAGCCCATCGTAAGTCCAAGTCGTCGGTAAATGAGTATGTCGCTATGTGAGGAGAGGCTGTAGTGGTAATAGTAGTGATAGTGGTAATAGTAATATTAAAGTCAATAGTGGTAATAAAAGACTCTCTTAATGACCTGAAGTTGTTTGTCCTCAGTAAACAGCATCTGGTGTACCATTTTCTAATCTGTGTGTTCAAGTGATTTAGATCGTGGTGCCATATCTCCAGGTTTATTCCAGGTGGGAGTGGTAATGCAGGACTTGGCTGTAAGCTTGTTGAAGAGCCAATCCTGCGGCTAAAGCTGCACAACTTTTTGGTTTATGTGAAAGAGAGATGGGCTAAGGAAGAAGAGTATGTGTTGATAGGTCAGAGGTCAAGATCCTTCAGGATGCTAGGAGTATCGGTCAAGAGTGTAAAACATCACTATGCATGACACCATGTTTCAAGGAGTTCCACAAGCTGCAGCACTTCTAGAAACGTGTCCAGTGACTCTGTATGTATATACAGTGGATCCTTGGTTTTCGTTCAACTCCAAACTCGAACAATTATGTACAGTGGACCCCTGGAGTTTGTCATTAATTCATTCCAGAATACTGCTCAAGTGCCGTTACCGAACGAATTTGTTCCCATAAGGAATAATGTAAATTATAATAGTCCTTTTGACCCCCAAAAATACACTTACAAAAGCACTTACAAAAATACACTTACATAATTGTTCGAGTTTGGAGCAGTAGGAACTCCGGGGGTCCACTGTAAATGTATTTTTGTAAGAGCTTTTGTAAGTGTATTTTTGGGGTTCTGAAACCACTAATCTAATTTACATTTGTCCTTATGGGAACAAATTTGTTTGGTAATGGCTCTCAAACAGCATTCTGGAATGAATTTTTAATGAAAACTGAGGGTCCACTGTATATATATGTACAGTGGTCCCTCGGTTTTCGTGCATCTCCAAACTCGAACATTTATGTAAGTGTATTTTCGTAAGTGCTATTGCAAGTGTATTTTTGGGGGGCTGAAATAGACTAACCTATGTGACATTATTTCTTGAGGAAGTAAATTTGTTCGGTAATGGCACTTGAGCAGCATTCTGGAACAAATTTTCGGTGATAACCGAGGGACCACTGTATATACAGCCTCTCCTCACTTAACGATGGAGTTCCATTCCTAAGACCACGTCAGTAAACAAATTCGTCGCTAAGTGAGGAGCATACTATAATGGTAGTGGGTTTGTATCAACCATCTTTGATATTGTTTTAACCCTTTGACTGTCGGAGGCCCTTTTCTGAAACGGTCATTATTTTTCTGGAAATATTAAAAAAAAAAAAAAAAAAAAAATTTCATACCAAAATGTTAGGATTATTTTGCTGATTGTTTTAAGCCTAAATTTTTTTTTTACGATCAGTACTTACCGAGATATAGAAATGTAAAGTTGGTAGAAAATGAGCCACATATGGCAACAGCGGTGAATGCCGCTCACCCGGTATATTTTCATTTACAGTCGAACCCCGGTTAACGAAAAAAATTCATTGCAGAAGCCTGCTCAAGTGCCATTACCGAACGAATTTACTTCCTTAAGAAAAAATGTCATTTAGGTTAGTCTATTTCAGACCCCCAAAAATACACTTCCACAAGCACTTACAATATTATACTTACATAATTGCACGATTTCCGGGGTGTTCGTTAACCGGGGTTCCACTGTACTCCCATTTGAGGGTTTCTTGTATTTTCATTTTTTTTTCTAAGTAACTTATGTGGCCCTGAGACCAAAGTATGGTGCAATGTACATATATACACTCGTCGTATGCAACACAATAACAGCACAAACATTATCATCATTATATTATTTACAAAACTTGTTTACACAAACCAACAATACAAAAAAGTTATTATTACTATTGTTCTATAATATATATACAAATGTACAGTCACTGGACACTTTCCTAGAACTGCTGCAGCTTGTGGAATTCTTTGAAACATGGGTATATGCACAGTGGAGTTTTACACTCCTCACACATAAAACGAGTGTCTCTGTGTTTTTGTGTGCGTTTTCTGGTATGTGCACAGACAAAACACCTCTTCTGAGCACTTTTCTTGAAAGTAGTAGCCGGCAGTTGTATGGGGTAGTGATCACCAGGCCTCAGACGAGAGGGCATGTGTTGATAACTTCGTGGGCGCTGGTCTATTGCAGGTGTTGTTCCTTGGTACTTGAATATTATTTGTCTGATGACTGAAACAAAATTCACCATATTTTGGTTTGTTGTTGGTCTTCAAGTTGTACATGTTATAAGCATTCAGCATGGAAATGTCAAGAAGATGGAAAAAGAGTTTTATGTACCACTTATAACTTTTGCGTACACAATCAGCAAACCCAATCTGCATGTCACATTTGTCCACTAAGTGCATATTGAGGTTGTAGTCCATCACAGCTGCAGGTTTTAGAATGGGTTCATTGGTCTCTCTATTCTCCCTTCCACTGTCTACCATTTCGTGTCGGTGAACTGATGTCAACAATGTGACATCACGTTTGTCTTGCCACCGAAATGCCATGATGTCATTGGCAGCAAACACCTGCACTTCACCTCTACAAGTGCCTGCGTCGAACCTAGGCATATGTTTACGATTTCCAAGCACTGCCACACATGTCTGTCATGTTCACTCACAAGAAATCACTGAGTAAAGGGCTTGTGTACCAGTTATCAGTATATAATATATGCCCCTTACCAAGATATGGTTCTATCATTGTTCTAACCACATCACCAGAGATACCCAATAACTTCATGGTATCTCTCAATGTATTACTGCCAGTGTATACAATTATATCCAGAACCAGACCACTTTTGCAATCACACAGTACAAATTACTTTATACCAAAGCGTTTCCTCTTGCTTGGTATATACTGCTTGAACGACAGTCTGCCTTTGAACAAAATCAAAGACTCATCAATAACAAGCTTCCTGAAGGGATAAAAATACATACAGCACTTTTGTTTCAGGTACATGAACATATTCATGATCTTATATAACCTATCGTTTCTGTCAGGCCTTGTTTTGTCTGAAAAGTGTAGCATACGTAACATTATCCAAAATCGATTCACTGGTATAACATCACTAAAACCTGGAATTGAAATCAGGCGTTCCGTCGACCAGTATGTGGTGACAGTGTGCTTATACACATGTGGCATAAGCATGATTGTGGCAAAGAACAGGTACATCTCTGCCACAGTTGTGTCCTGCCACTGGTGTAGCCGTGAATTTGGTGAAAGAAATGTGTTTGCCATGGTGTACTCATAGTATGTGTTGCTTTCCCTGACAATAATTTCCATCAGGGGTTCATCGAAGAATAACTGAAATCATTCCAGTTCAGTAGCATTGTTCCCAAGTGTACACGATGGTAATGTTCCACTTTGTGTTTCATCAAAGTCATGGGGATTGGGAACAAAATCGGCAGCTTGCTGCCAATCCCAGATGCGGTCTGCTGGCGTGTACTGGATATTGAAATCATTATCATCATCACTTTCACTGCTCAAATCAGAGTCCTGTACACGTTGAAATATTTTCCTCTTTCGTCCTGGTACAGGTGAACGTGAATGAGATGGCCCAGCACCAGAGGTGGAAGGTTGTGGGTCATCTGAGTTTTCATCACTAATTATGTTATCCTGGGCACTACTTATGGTCACACCCTTTTGAAAACCATGGAATTCACTTTCACTGGCACTTCCATCGCTGTTAGAACTATCACTTGGGAAGAGAAGACCTCTAATTCGCCAGGGAGTAAGGTACTTCTTACTGTGAGGCATGGTGAATAAGGACTACAAACATGGCGTTCCCACAATGCACCACTGAGTCCCAGATTTTTTTCATACTGCGCACACCCATCACGCAGACCCATTCTCTCACATGTAGGCCTACCAGCTTTCTCCCGTTTGATTTGAAGCCGCTAGAATTTAAGTGCGAAACATTGGCTCGTAAGACGTATATATACGACCGAAACAGTCAAAGAGTTAATATCACCTTTGCACCATTTACAGTCAACCCTCAGTGTGCGTGAGCGTATGAAGTTCAATGATAAGAAATTTCAGTTACTCAGATATGGAAAACGTGAGGAAATTAAAATTTCATCGGAGTATAAAACAAATTCCAACCACACAATAGAGTGAAAAACTAATGTCAAAAACCTGGGAGTGATCATGTCAGAGGATCTCACCTTCAGGGACCCTAACACTGTATCATTTGCATCTGCTAGAAAAATGACAGGATGGATAATGAGAACCTTCAAAATCAGGGATTCCAAGCCCATGATGACACTCTTCGGGTCGCTTGTTCTATCTAGGCTGTAATATTGCTGCACACTAACTGCACCTTTCAAGGCAGGTGAAATTGCTGACCTAGAAAATGTGCAGAGAACCTTCACCACACGCATAACTGCGATAAACCACCTCAATTACTGGGAACACTTGAAGTTCTTAAACTTGTACTCCCTAGAATGCAGGCAGGAGAGATACATTATTATATACACTTGGAAAATCCTTGAGGGATTAGTACCAAACTTGCACACGAGAGTCACTCCCTACGAAAGCAAAAGACTCGGCAGACGATGCAACATCCTCCAATGAAAAGCAGGAGTGCCACTAGCACGTTGAGAGACAACATACATAATGGGGATTACCAACAAACCCCTGGCTGTCTTCAAGCAGGCACTGGACAGGCGCCTAAAGTCGGTACCTGAACAGCCAAGCTGTGGTTCGTACATTGGACTGCATGCAGCCAGCAGTAACAGCCTGGTTGATCAGGCCCTGATCCACCAAGAAGCTTAATCACAGACTGGGCTGTGGGGGCGTTGACCCTCGTAACTCTCTCCAGGTAAACTCCAGGTTATAAATGTAATATAATTCCAAATTAGGGATGTCACCGCACTTCTTGTAAGACAGCAGTTAAATGAGTGATTCAAAATTTTCAAATTCAAGTTTATTTGCATATGAATCACTGTATATACAGCAATGAGTGACACTTGAATGCATGCAGAAAGCCCATGGTTATGCAGAGCATTTTGGGCAAGCTTAAGCCTGACTTAATTCTACAATTTCAATACACAATACATGTATGTTTTTAGGGACATTAAGTGTATACAAATAATATTGAGTATATAATGAATGTATATATAAGTAGATTAAGTATATCATTGTACATGATTATAAGAAAATTTATCTGTTTTTTAATTTGAGGTAGAAAAACAAAAATATATCTTCTCTACATCTGGCCTAATTTCTAATACACAAATAACCCGCACATAGCAGAGAGAAGCTTATAATGATGTTTCAGTCCAACCTGGACCATTTACAAGTCACATTGACACATGAAGGTGAGGGAGCCAGCATACATAAGAGAGGGAGACAAGTTACACTAATACACCTTCGTATTAGTGTGACTTATAAATGATGCAAGTAGAACTATAAGCTTCTCTCTTCTATGTGCGGGTTATTTGTGAATTGTTCTACTCACAGTACTGAGCCTCTATTTCTAATCTGTAATGCTAAATTTCACACACCAAATTTGTCACCAGGTCAACGGCAGTGTCTGGGCGAGTGTTTGACCACGATGGAGTTGTTTATCTTCTCAGCAGCATCGCTCCAGAACTTCACCTTCTCTCCAGCAACCTCGAAAGAGATTGACTTGTCTCCTCGAAACATTCCATTCTCGCAGTTTCCAAAATATCAAGATATTGTCATTACTATCAGGAAGTAGAGTAGTGTATTAAAGAAAGTTTAATATCTTTGTAATGCACCTATAACCATCCCATGAATGGTAATCATATTTGAGCTTTAAGGCTGCCCACAAAGTTTTGCTTATCAAGGATGTTTCTATACCTCAGTCTGTATAATATACAGTCTGACCCTGCTTGTACAGCAGGTTAAGTTCTGGGCTACTGCTGTTAAGCAAATATTGCTGTAAAGGGAAACATCGCCTTTTTCACTTTCAAATATTACATATAAAATCCTGATAACATGTTTACACTACCATATATTAAATGAGCAGTAGATCTAGGTCTAAAAAAATGCATATAAAGTACATACATTACTTACGTGATTAAAGTTAGAATTTATTGTTTTTGTAAATGTAGGATGCACAGTAGTAAGAGTGAATGTTTTGTATAGTGAGTACCTGGAGTTTACCTGGAGAGAGTTCCATGGGTCAATGCCCCTGTGGCCCGGTCTGTGACCAGGCCTCATGTTGGATCAGAGCCTGATCAACCAGCCTTAGGTTGGGGAAGGGGTGTTGCCAAGCTGTGGACTGTGTGATCATTCTTACTGCAGCTTTTTGTTGAGTTATTATTCTCATTAGGTGAGTCACTGCTGTGGATCCCCAGGCACAAATAGCATAGGCGGGGTAGATCATTGAGTAGTATAATGTGAGTAGTGCTGTTTGTGGTACATAACGTATCTTTGAGAGGATACCAACTGTTTTGGATAATTTTTATGTTATGTGTTGGATATGGGTGCTTAATTTCAGGTTGCTGTCAAGGTGCAGACCCCCAATTTTTCTTTCATTATGTTTAGAAATAAGAATATTGTTAATCATTTACAGTAAACCCTCCATGTAACAGACTTAATTGGGGGCTATAAATGGTAATTATGGTAGATAGAGAAGATATTTTTTTGTTCATGATTGTAACAGCAATGAACAGTTATGTATTCAATGGACTTTATCCAATGTTTCAAAATTGATTCACCCCTCAGCTTTTGTAATGTATTTCCAAAGTCCATTATACAGAGGTCCATTATATGGAGGATTTACTGTACTTTATATTTTTATTCTGCTTTATTTTATGTATTTTACATAAGTATGTATTAACATGGAATCAAAATTGTTAGAAAAAACATAGATTGGGTAAAGTTAGAACCCCACCCTCTCTCTGATTTGTTTGCAATCGTGTTATTACAATTTCGTGAGTCAAAATTGGTAGAGTATGAGAAACCAATATATTTTGCCTGAAATTTAGTAAAACTGGAGTGTTTCTCTGCAGTGTACACTATTGTAAATAGATAGACTATTTAACAATGCTTTAGCAAATTACTAATCATTAACTATTATTTAGAGCACTGATGATTATTCTACAAAAATGTCTCGGTGAAAATAAAAATATTACAATCTTGGCACTTCAAAATATATTTTTACTCATAATCTGCAACCTTTACCAAGTAGCCTTGGAGTGGACCATTACACAGGTGCAACACATGTAAAGATCTTTCCAGTGACCAGGTGTTACACGTGTCTCTCATTGATGCACTTGTTGGTACTGAATATTGTAATGAGGGAGGAAGATTGTCTGTCACTTAAATCACATTAAGGTTAAAAATAGTAGAAAAAACACTTTACAGATATAATGCAATAAACACTGAAGATAAATGAGTTTAACCCATAAACAATCCAAATGCAGATCTACATTCTTTCGCCCAGCGCCCCAAATATTTTGAATTTTTTTTTTATAGAAATAAAGAGCGCATTTTTTTAAGTGTTATAGGATAAAAAAAAAATTAGAGCCAGTCTTAACGAGATATGAAGCCACGAAGTTGGCACTGGATGCTCACCTGACGGCAACGTCGAGTCCTGCCGCTTGCAGAAGTGTTGCCGATATACCTTTTTTTCTCGTTTTTTATATTTTATATAATTTTTGTTCTGATAATTACAATTTATATTAGTTTTTATGGTTTCATAGCCAATTTTTGTTCTCACACTAATAGTACTGAAATAGTACTCAAATAGCTACAAACACACTGACAGGTGAACATTTACACCTGCCTTGGTCATTTACCATTGTCTAGGAATACAATATGGCCCCATTTTTCAGTGTTTCGCCTTTCGGCATTCCGTTCATACGGCGAGTTCAAATTATGACCAAAACTTTTGTATACAGCTAGCGGTCTTTCAGATACGGCGCGCGCCAGCTGGTTTGTTTACATTTTCCGTGAGCACATCTCTCTATTATGTAATAATCACTCTTGGGCATATTAACTGTCCAATTTTACATCAATATAGACATTTTCATTAATCCATTTATGATATTTTCTTCAAAATTATATAAGAAACACATTACAAAGCATATAAACATGCTGTTTATATGCTATGGAGGTGTTGTCAGGCGGAGGGAAAACATTACGTAATACTAATAATAATCACTCTTGGGCATATTAAATGTCTTATTTTACATTAATAGAGACATTTTCATTAATCCATCTATGATATTTTCTTCAAAATTATATAAGAAACACGTTACAAAGCATATAAACATGCTGTTTATATGCTTTGGAGGTGTGGTTGCCGGGCTGAGGGAAAACATTACGTAATACATACTAATAATAATCACTATTGGGCACATTAACCCTTAAACGGTCCAAACGTATATATATGTTCGCTCGCCCAGTGTCCCGAATATTTTGAAAAAAAAAAAGTATTTTTTTATAGAAATAAAGAGCACATTTTTTAAGTGTTATATGATAAAAAGAAATTTTTAGGGTCAGTACTTACCGAGATATGAGGCAGAGAAGTTGGCACTGGATGCTCACCTGACAGCAACAGGAGTCCTGCCGCTTGCAGAATTGTTGCCGATATACCTTTTTTCTCTTTTTTTTATTATTTTATATAATTTTTATGTTCTGATAATTACAATTTATAGTAGTTCTTGTGATTTCATAGCCAGTCTTTGTTCTGACACTAATATTAGGTACTGAAATTGTACTCAAATGATATTAATAATGATAGTGCATGAAAATAATAATAATAATGATAGTGCATAATAATAACAATAATAATAATGATAGTGCATAATAATAATAATAATGAGAGTGCATAATAATAATAATAATGATAGTGCATAATAATAATAATAATAGTAATAATGATAGTGCAAAATAATAATGATAGTGCATAATAAAAATAATAATAATAATAATAATAATAATAATAAAGTTACCTTGAAGCCATTATGTAAGATATGTGTCACTGCCTTATCTCATCTGATCTCCACTAATGATGACTGGTGACATTTGATGAGGGGTGAGGGTAGTCTTATCTTTTCTAATCAGTCCAGTAATTACAGTGATGACAGGTTTGTTACACAAACCTGTCTGTCTGTTTGTATCTGTCTGTCTTTTTGTCTGTCTGTGTGTCTGTCTTTCTGGTCTTTCTGTCTGCCTGTGTGTTGTCTCCTTTCTGTCTGCTTGTCTCAGAGAGTAGCTCATGAACCAACTGGTATTACGCAGATCACAAGCACATTATATCACTTTGTCTTGATTTTTTAGTTATCCTAGGTAATTTACATTATGCATACGTAATTGTATTTATGTATGTGTTCCTGTGAGATAGAGACAAAGTGACAGATAGATACAGACAAATAGACAGCCAATCAGGTACCCAGCTGACCAGCCAGCTGCTGGCCAACCAGGTGGCCAACCAGCTGCTGGCCAGCCAGGTGGCCAGGCAGGCAGCCAGCCAGTTGGCCGGCCAGCCTGCCAACATCAGTTTCCACTTGAAAAGGGAGTGTTAATATGACATGACATCAGAACTTGACAGACGCATGCCTATCTGACATCACCCCGACGCCAAATGACTTCGAAAAGGCAATAAATGACATGCCCATGCACTCCCCTCCAGGCCCAGACTTATGGAACATCCTATGGAGAGGGAGCATGGACACTGGGGTCGTCCCGCAGTTACTAAAAACAACAGACATAGCCCCACTCCACAAAGGGGGCAGTAAAGCAATAGCAAAGAACTACAGACCAATAGCGCTAACGTCCCATATCATAAAAATCTTTGAAAGGGTTCTAAGAAGCAAGATCGCCACTCATCTTGACACCTATCAATTGCACAACCCAGGGGAGCATGGGTTTAGAGCAGGCCGCTCCTGTCTGTCCCAACTACTGGATCACTACGACAAGGTCCTGGATGCTCTAGAAGACAAACAGAATGCAGATGTTATATACACAGACTTTGCAAAAGCCTTTGACAAGTGTGACCATGGTGTAATAGCACACAAAATGCGTGATAAAGGAATAACAGGAAAAGTTGGTAGATGGATCTATAATTTCCTAACAAGTAGAACACAAAGAGTAGTAGTAGTCAGCAGAGTAAAGTCTGAGGCAGCTAATGTGAAAAGCTCTGTTCCACAAGGCACAGTACTCGCTTCCATCCTGTTCCTCATCCTCATATCGGACATAGACAGGGATATAAGCCACAGTGCCGTGTCTTCCTTTGCAGATGACACCTGAATCTGTATGACAGTGTCCACCGTTGAAGACACTGCAAGACTCCAAGCAGACATAAACCAAATCTTTAAATGGGCTGCAGAAAACAGTATGAAGTTCAATGATGAGAAATTTCAATTACTCAGATACGGAAAGCGTGAAGAATTTTAAATCTCATCAGAGTACAAAACTAATTCCAACCACACAATAGAGTAAAAAACTACTGTCAAAGACCTGGGAGTGATCATGTCAGAGGATCTCACCTTCAAGGACCATAACACCGTAGCAATTGCATCTGCTAGAAAAATGACAGGATGGATAATGAGAACCTTCAAAACCAGGGATGCCAAGCCCATGTTGACACTTTACAGGTCTCTTGTTCTATCTAGGCTGGAATATTGCTGCACACTAACTGCACCTTTCAAGGCGGGTGAAATTGCTGACCTTGAAAATGTGCAGAGAACCTTCACCGCACGCATAAGTGCGATAAACCACCTCAACTACTGGGAACGCTTGAAATTCCTAAACCTGTACTCTCTAGAACGCAGGTGGGAGAGATACATTATTATATACACATAGAAAATTCTCGAGGGATTAGTACCAAACTTGCACACGAAAATCACTCCTTACGAAAGCAAAAGACTCGGCAGGCGATGTAACATCCCCCCAATGAAGAGCAGGGGTGCCACTAGCACGTTGAGGGACAACACAATAAGTGTCAGGGGCCAAAGATTGTTCAACTGCCTTCCAGCATACATCAGGGAGATTACCAACAATCCCCTGGCTGTCTTCAAGCAGGCACTGGACAGGCACCTAAAGTCAGTACCTGACCAACCAGACTGTTGTTCGTAAGTTGGACTGCGTGCGGCCAGCAGTAACAGCCTGGTTGATCAGGCTCTAGTCCAACATGAGGCCTGGTCACAGACCGGGCCGCAGGGGCATTGACCCCTGGAATTCTCTCCAGGTAAACTCCAGGTAATACATTTGGGGCAGTAGCAGTACTAACATATATATACGTTTGGACCGTTTAAGGGTTAAGCCTTTCAACACCTTGAAGGATTTACTCAGCAGACATGCTCACTTGCATTAATATGTATCTCTTGAGAATAATTTCCACCCAAGGGGGGTGGCCCAAAAGGAAAAACGAAAGTTTCTCCTTTTACATTCAGTAATATACAGTGGTCCCTCGACTATCGGTCTTAATCCGTTCCAGGAGCTAGACTTTAATTCGAAAACTTCGAAACTCGAAACCTTATTTCCCATAAGAAATAATGTAAATACAATTAATCCGCTCCACCCAAAAATATTCACAAAAAATACATTTTAATTATAGTTCTACATACACAAAACGACATTATTAATGCATACGTGTAATTATAAATACTACTACATAATAAATAACAGATTAATAAATAACATTTACTTACCTTTATTGAAGAGAGTTGCTCGCATCTGGAAGATAGGGAAGAGGACAGGGGGAGGGTGTTAGTGTTTGGAAGGGAAATCCCCCTCCAAAAGGACTTCAGGTAACAAGTCCTTATCTGGGGTTACTTCCCTTCTTTTTCTTTTAATGCCACTAGGACCAGCTTGAGAGTCACTAGACCCCTTCCTAGAAAAATAACTGTCCAGAGTCCTTTGTTTCTGGCGACTCTTAACATTTTCCTGAAGTGGGGCAAGATTCTGTCACTGAACATGTTGTAAATGTGGCTTGCTTCAACCCCCTTTGCAACATTAGCTTCCTTGATTTATTTTCTCTTTGCCAGGATAGAGGTGATAGTAGACATGTTTTTTCCATACATCCTGGCAAGCTCACTCACACGTACACCACTCTCATATTTTTTTACAATCTTCTTCTTCACTTCGATGGTGTTCCTCACTTTCTTTACCACAGGTCTAGTACGGACCGATACACGAGGGAAACATAGACCGAAAAAAGCAACCGAAACACGAAATCACCGATATATGGGAACACCAAAACACGAGGGATCACTGTATACAGGAGAAGGGGTTACTAGCCCCTTGCTCCCGGCATTTTAGTCGTCTCTTACGACACGCATGGCTTATGAAGGAAGAATTCTGTTCCACTTCCCCATGGAGATAAGAAAAAGTAAACACAAGAACTAGTAAGAAAATAGAAGAAAACCAGAGGGGTGTGTGTATATATATATATGCTTGTACATGAATGTTTAGTGTGACCTAAGTGTAAGTAGAAGTAACAAGACATACCTGAAATCTTGCATGTTTATGAGATAGAAAAAAAGACACCAGCAATCCTACCATCATGTAAAACAATTACAGGCTTTCGATTTACATTCACCTGGCAGGACGGTAGTACCTCCCTGGGCGGTTGCCGTCTACCAGCCTACTACCTAGGACAATTTTATTGTTATTAATTATTAGAAATATTCATTAAGCTTCACTATGACAATTGAAAATATAGTACAATGCAAATACTGTTATGAATGGTGTATTGAAAAAAATTGGAGGAAGTTATACAAAGTTATAGTACAATTCACCCAACATTACTTTCCTTTGTATTGTGGCTTCTATGCTATGTAATGTCAAGTTAGGTTAGGTCAAGTTACGTTAGGTGTATGCACCTCGATGCTTGAGAATTAGGAAATGTTCAGCTATTCTTTGTGCGTAAAATGTAGGCATTTTTTAAATGTTTAAAATACATATTTTTTATCACAATTTTTTTGTAGGTTTAATAATTTTTAATCCAAATTTTCAGCTGATGTAATACAGTTAGTGGATCTAGAGAGTGTGTTAACGCAGGTGATCATTCATGGGTTTGTAGCACAAGTAAATGCTAAGCTAACATACCATAACTCCAGCTCCAAGGCCCTGCAGGTAAAGCATACTCACGATGTTCATCTCTTAATGTTCAGCTGTACAGAATTCCTGACCTATCAACACTACAATTTCAGTGATCCACACTTACCAATGAGGTCCAAACTGATAATTTCTTAACAGTGACAGTACTGATAATATCTCAGCAGTGACATACATATCAGTGTCTTGCTAGTTACAATACTATACAATACAGTTTTTATTTCTTCATGGTACAAAAAATATAGTTTGTATCGTCCTGACATACAGGTGATACAAACTAGAGGCAACAGGCATACGGCTCTGAGCTGATTCTATACAATGTCAAAGTACACAACAGATGAACATTATAACTACACATGGATATTATCGCGATGAAAATCGATATAATGGATTTTGTAAGATATCTAATGAAACATTGGTAGGCCCAAAAGAAAGCCACTAATATGCAATTCATTTCCGGCAAACTAATCCTAATGCTTCAATGTTACTTCAGATCTTGACACATTATTAAGTAGAACTTCTTATACTGTTAATTACAATTATAAGTACTACACTAGGAAAGGTAGCTAATGAACAAATGGTGTTAGTTAGTTTAATATCTTTATTATGCACCCCATACCCATCCTGTGGGCGAGGTAGTCAAAAGATTACAGAGGTACATAATGGGTCCATTGACTGGACTCCAAAGTTTTGATAGCTGAACAAGTTACAGCGGTAATGAACTAGATCTGGTCACAATCATGACAAGTTACAAAGGTAATGAATCATAATCACATCATATATAGTGGACTCTTGGTTAACGAAATTAATCCGGTCCAGGAGCTATTACTTAATCTGAATCTTTCGTAATCTGGAACCCTATTTCCCATAAGAAATAATGAAAATACAATTAATTCGTTCCACAAAAAAATAATCACTCAAAAAAAACAAAAAAAACAATAACATTTACTTACCTTTATTGAAGAGTTGCAGGCATCTGGAAGGTAGAGTTGCTGACAGGGGCAGGGTGTTAATGGTTGGAAGGGAATCCTCCAAAAGGACTTCAGGTAACAAGTCCCTCTCTGGGGTTACTTCCCTTCTTGGTCTTTTAATGCCACTAGGACCAGCTTGAGAGTCACTAGACCCCTGCCTGGTGAAGTAACTGTCCAGAGTCCTCTGTTTCTGGCGACTCTTCAACACTTTTCTGAAGTACAACATGGCTCTCACTGAAGTGGTTGCACAGAAGGCTCATTTCAGCTTGCTCAGGGTGGTATCTTTCAACAAATGTCTGCAACTCATTCCACTTTGTACACATCTCCTTAAGCACTGAAGAAGGCACCTCCTTATCTCTCTCTCTCTCTTCCTGTGAAGCAATAACCTCAGCTGTGATCTGTTGCTGTTCCAGATGAAGCTCTTGCAGCTCTTCAGTTGTTAGCTCTACCCTGTGCTCCTCCACCAACTCTTCTACATCCTCACCACTCACCTCCAACCCCAGGCTGTTCCCCAATTCCACAATATCTTCCACAACATGTTCCACAACAGGCACAGGGTCGTCAGGGTCAGGGTCAGCCTCAAATCCTTCAAAATCCCTCTCTTGGACACAATCCGGCCACAGTGGTCTCCAAGCAGAGTTCAGAGTCCTGGAAGTCACTTCCTCCCAAGCCTTACCTATAAGGCCTATGCAATGCACGATATAAGAACATAAGAACATAAGAAAGGAGGAACACTGCAGCAGGCCTACTGGCCCATGCGAGGCAGGTCCAAATCTCCCACCGACTTAAGCCAATGCCCCGACCCATCCAGGTCAGGTTACATTCACTTAAGGAAGGAGCACGGCATCTGACCTAGTAGCACAAACTAGTCAGGTCCAACTCACACCCACCCGCACCCACTCATATATTTATCCAGCCTATTTTTAAAACTACACAACGTTTTAGCCTCTATAACTGTACTCGGGAGTTTGTTCCACTCATCGACAACTCTATTACCAAACCAATG
>WNWK01033213.1:0-21319 GCA_009830355.1 Cherax destructor | reverse complement strand
CATTAACTGCAGATGATTTACAGTCACAAAAAATCATTCACCTTCAAAAATCATTCACCTTCAAAAATCATTCCCCTTTCAAAGATCATTCACCTTCACATATCTTTCCCACATTCACCCCGGAGATCAGTCACATTTGCTACCCACCGTAGGGGGAAAGTTGCCCAAATGAAAAAAAATGCAACTGAATATGCATTTGTGGGGCCGATAAATGACATCTCACTCAAAAAAATATTTATTCAAAGGTCAGCGCAATTAAATGCATCAGGTAAATTCCCGGGTTTTTCTTTTGGGACATTTCGTTTGACATTTGTTTGATCAAAAAAGGGATAGTTAAACTAGCGAAGCTTTTTTTTTTTATATAATTTTGGGACTACATCAAACTGTCAGCCATAAAGTCACACAATCACTACCTGTCACTCTGGGATTACCAGCTGACACTACCACCAGTAGCCCACAATACTACCACCATAAACCCCCCCCCATCACCCAACTAACATCACCATCCTAGTCATCAACTAACATCAAAATCAGCAACTAACGCCACTATTTCCATCACCAGCTAACACCCACCACCATCACCAGCTAACACCACCATGCTAAATAGCCCCCCCCCTAACCAACCCACCACCATAACTAACACCACCCCCAACGCCAGCTAAAACCACCATTACAAACTAACACCACCACCATCACCAACTAACACCACCACCACCATCACCAACTAACACCATCATAACCCCCCTTTAAAATCACCTTCACCGACAAAACCCACCACCATCACTAGCACCATCCACCACTAGCACCACCACCATCAAAAACCCAATACCATCACCATAAATCTAACCCCCCCACCATCACTAACAGCACCCCCCATCACCAACTAACCCCACAAACATCGCTAGTACCACCACCATCACAATTAACACCACCAACATCGCTAGAAACCACCACCGTCACCAAAAATCCACCACCATCACCAACTAACACCACCACAATCACTAGCACCACCCCCATACCAATAAAAAACCCCCCACCACCATCACCACTAACACCACCATCATCCCCAAACCCAGCACCATCACCTTCAGACTAACACCACCACCATCACTAGCACCACTACCATAAATGGCACCACCCCCAAATCACCAACTAATACCATCACCACCCCTCTGCCCCCACCATCACTAACAGCACCACCATCACCAACAAACACCACCAACATCGCTAGTACCACCACCATCACAATTAACACCACCAACATCACTAGCACCACCACCGTCACCTACTAATACCACCACCATCCCCAAACCCAACCACCACAATCACTAGCACCACCACCATCCCCAAACTAACACCACCACCATCACTAGCACCACCACCATCCCCCAAAACACCACCACCATCCCCAAACCAACACCACCACCATCACTAGCACCACCACAATAACCAACTAATCCCCCCACCATCACAAAGCACCACCACCATCATTGGCACCACCACCATCACCAACTAACAAACCACCATCCCCAGCACCACCCCCAAACCCCAAACTAACATTACCACCATCCCCAGCACTACCACCATCACCAACTAACACCCCCACAATCACTAGCACCACCACCATCACCAACTAACACCACCGCCATCACAAACCACCACTCCACCCAACTAACACCACCCCCAAATCACACCCCACCACCCCCAAACCCCAACACAATCCCCATCACCAACTAACCCTCCATTACCATAATACCACTACCAACTAACCCCCCCACCATCACTAGCACCACCCCCCCAGCTTACACCACCATCATCACTAGCACCACCACCACCATCAACTAACACCACCACCATCACTAGCACCACCACCATCTAACACCACCACCATCCTACCACCATCAACTAACACCTTTTACTCCCCAACATCGACCGTCATCTCCCATTTTTACCCCCCAAGTTAAATTGGCCCTGTATTCGTGCTGTAACGAAGCTTAGAGCTACTTTTAAATTAAAAAGCTTCGTTGACCTGAGCTACACTTTTACCCCCTAGTTAATTAAGGGAATTTCACCCCTAAAAGTTTTGTATACGAATTTTAAAGGGTTAAGGGAAGGGATCTTAAACCCGAGATCAATGCTACCCTTTCCCCCTTTTTTAAAAACCAAACTCCCCCCCAAGAAACTGAATGACCCTTTATTAAATTTTACAGTAATAATAATAATAATAATAATAATAATAATAATAATAATAATAATAATAATAATAGTAATAATAATAAAAAATAATAATAATAATAATAATAATGTAATAAAAATAATAATAATAATGTAAAAAAATAACAACAACAACAACAAAAAAATAATAATAATAATAATAATAATAATATTAATAATAATAATAAAAATTAATAACAAGAATAATAATAATAATAAAAAGAATACTTTGAAGAATTTTTTAAATATTGATGAAAAAAGGGGAAGAGTGATTTCAAGTTTGGGCAGGGAGGTATAACATTTTTTTAGGAGGAGGAAGAGCCAGACATGAGTGAGGGGGAGGTGAGTGAGGCTGTGGGGGGAATGACGGGCGGCAAAGTAACTTGTAGTGAGGGATCAAGACGTCAGTGGGAGGGTCATTTTGGGTTTTTGGGAGATGTTGTTATTATGTTCACATCATATACAAGATGCAGTGACGTAGCTCTGTAAGCAATTGTCCTCGGGGATCTAACAGTGTTCGGGCTAAACCCGAAGATGGAACCATTTCCCCTTTTTTTTTTGTTCCACTTCCCGAGAGCCATGGAGGTTTCTATAGATGAACTCCTCTACACCCAACGGGGCTAAAAATGTATAATTTACACGTAACTTTTGTAAAAAGAAAAAATCCCGGAGAGAAAAAAACATAAATCAGTAATGGCATAACTTTGACTTTATCGCCACAGAGATGAAATTTGGGGTTTCCAAAATTTCCCAAATTTAAATAAAGATTTAAAACCCACCCATTATTTTGTCTCAAAAAAAACTCTTGATTGTCGCCCCGGATGGAAAGGCGTTCATAATAAAATTAACAAAACATTATTTAGAAATGTCTAGGGTGAAATGTTACACTGGGGAAAATTTTCTCCCTCGTGCGAGAATTTTAATCGCCTTTTTCACAAATGTAAAAAAAAAAAAAATAATCATTTTTTTTTGAGTGAAAATTGGTCCCAAGGTGCTTCACGGGGAACAATGTTCAATCTTTACCGCAAAATCCAGTTCTTGATGGAAAGGCATTGAGCCAACGTGTCTTTAAAACAAGAATAAGTAGAGAGCGCAAAACCCAATCCACGTTTCGCCCAGCTCTCATTGTGGGGGAAACGTCGCTTTTAATAAAGGCTTTTTTACGGGTCCTTTTGGCGCTGGGTTTTTAACGAGCCTACGCTAAGAAAGTCTTCAATACCGTAAATGTCATTCAGGCCTATTTATTCTTCTCTTTTTATCAGCTCTTCTTATTCGTTTTCCCCGTTTTTTCTTTTTCTCTCTTTCCCCTATTTTTTTGTACATTTTAAAATGGGGGTTTTACCAGATGTATTTTTTTTTCCTCAATACGGCCCTCGTGTCTCTTTTAATTTTGGTCATTCATCCGACCCTAGACCCTCATACGACCCCTCGTGCCGGGGTTATTTTGTTTCCTTTCTTCCTTTCTCTTCCCCCCTCCCCCGAAAATTCCTTCTCCCTTTTGCTTTTCCATCTCTTCATATCTCTTCTTTTGCCTCCCCTCTCTCCCCCTTTCCCTCCCCAATTCCTTCCCTCCATTTTCATCACCCCCTTTTCAGTCACCTCGTCTTCCAGTCACCTCAGTCTTCCAGTCCCAAATCTCCCAGTCACCTCAGTCTTCCAGTCACCTCAGTCTTTCAGTCACCTCGCCCAGTCACCTCAGCCTTCCAGTCACCTCCCGTCTTCCAGTCACCTCAGTCTCCCAGTCACCTCAGTCTTCCAGTCACCTCAGTCTCCTAGTCACCTCCCGTCTTTGGGCCCCCAGTCTTCCCCGTCCCCCAGTCTTCCCGTCACTTTAGTCTTCCAGTACCCCCAGGCCCCTTCCCCCGGTTTCCCCAGTCTTCCCGTCACCTCAGTCTTCCAGTCACCTCAGTCTTCCAGTCACCTCAGTCTTAGTCACCTCAGTCTTCCAGTCACCCCAAATCTTCCAGTCACCTCAGTCTTCCAGCACATCTACTGCCCATCCCTAGCAAAGGGTCTCTCAAATTTCCAAAAAAAATTTATTTTGGTTTTCAAATCAATTTCAGAAAAGGACGAGAATATTTAAACGAAAAAAGAATAAAAATTACGAAAAAAAAATCTCGGGAAAATTTAATGGGAATACGAATAAATTTTTAAAACTTTTCATCAGGGGTTTAATTTCAATTTAAAATTTAGGTTAAAAAAAGTCGGAGATCAGTTCAAAATATTTACCCGATCCAAAAAAGTTTTAATGGGGATATTTTTTTTTCCCCAAATCCAGCAAAGATGTCTGGAGTTCTGAGACTTCTAGGGGTTAACCCCCCCCGGGTATGGCATGTCATTAAATAATTATGATGATTTTTTTCAAAATAATAATTTTATCAAAAAAAAATTTGTTGGGAGTGAAGATATAAAAGGGGAAAAAGGATTTAATCAATCCGAGTCGGGGGAAATGGCCACCCCCGGCCAAATTAATAGAAGATATAAAAGTCAGAAAAGTACTGTAGCTTGTAAAACCTCATAAAGATACTAAACTGAGTTCTGGGGTTTGCCTCACTGTACACAGATCATCTACATCTGGTGTACTGGAGGTTTTCCTCCCGTACCACGAATTTCACTCTGAGTGACTGGAGGTTATTGACCCCCACTGCCCCGATCATCCACTACTGAGTGTACTGGAGTGTATTGACCCCCCTGTAAAACAGATCATCTTGCCCCGAGTGATGGGATTTTTGACTCACTGTACACACAGTCATCTACACTACTGAGGATGCCCCACTGACACACAGATCATCTTGCATTATTATTTACGGGGAACCTCCTGTACAAAGATCATTTGCATTTTGAGTGCTGGGTTGACCTCACTGTAAAAGATCATCTTGACACTATGAGTGACGGGAGGTATTGACCTCTCTGTATACAGATCATGGCATGGTGGCAGCCCCTTTGCTTCCCCACGGAGGGCCCGGGTTCAGGCGGGGCCCGAAAATTTAATGTTTCGTTAAAACCACATAATACAGGCCTAGTTTTAATCACATGTGCCAGGACAAAATGGAACAATTCCCATACTGAGTGTACTGGAGTTATTCCCTGTACCCGATCATCTACACTACTGAGTGTACTGGGGGGATGACCTCATGCACAGGAGGTCCTCAACGTCACTTCAGTACCCTTAACACTTCTTCATATTTCAACCATGATATTTAGGCCTATTGTATGGAAGGTATTGTAAAAAACTTTAAAAAAAAGTCAAAGCGTCAGTAAAATAAAAAATTAAAAAATTGAATTAATTAAATTACGGAAGATAATTAAATCTGAATAATGTGTTACAATTTTTATGAACATATAAAAAATTTTTCTATATAAAAAACTTAATATATTTCTAAAAAACTTTTTTGATTAAAAGGTTTTTTTTAAAATATATATATATATATATATATATAAATATATATATATATAATATATATATATATATATATATATATATATATATATTTTTTTATATATATCGTTGATCGGTTTAAAAGTCCGTTCCCATTTCATAATTTTTTTCCTAACGAAACCCCCCATTTTCGGCTCCCACAAGCAGGAATATCAAATCCCAAAGAACCGGTGGAGAACTGGCCCGCTGTTCAAGGGAAGGAAGAAAGATCAGAGGGCAGGGAAAGGGGAAAATCAACAGCAGCAGCATAGAGCAGCAGGCAAAATATCAGTAAACAGACCAGAGGAGCAGTAGCGGACAAAAGAGATCAGAATAGCAGCCGCAATATCAGTAAAAGTAGTAGCACGGGATTTGGGAACATTTGCGGGGGTCACTCGGATCGGGGGAGCCCGGGAGCAGTATCAGTAGCAGGTAAAAACATTATCAGTAGTACAACGCGATCAAAAACAAACGGGGGGCAAAAAGCAGAGCAGTAGCAACAAGGGAGCAGTAGCAGCAGCAGCAGCAGGGGAGCAGCAAACGGGAAAAAACGTTTCCAAACAAAAAACTTCCATCATTGTGAGAGGGGCCCCTCATATGAGGATGGGCGGGGGAGAGGATTTGTGGGGAACCATCAGCCCCCACAGCTGGAAGATGTAATTAGTCCCAAAGGGTGAACAATGGTAAACCCAGCCAACATGTATAGCAGGCAGGTGAACATGCCTCCAACTCTTATTTTGTCTAATAAATTTCCTTCCCTTCCCCAAACCCTTTTTCAAACATTTGTCTTGTTTTCCTTATCTTAATTCTCTTTACTATAAAATACCCCGTCTTACCTTTTTTTTTATTTATTTTTTCGTCCCTTCCCTCTTTTGGCCCCTTTTCCAAGCAACTTTTCCCACCATTTCTTGTCCCCCAAACGGGCCTGCCCGGGTCGGGGGAGAAAATCGGTACGCTGCCGGGGGAAAACCGTCATTGCCGCAGGACAATGAATAGCGCCCGGGCCCACCAAGACGTTGATCTGCCTCTCATTGGTCTAGTAAGATTAAAATGTTTCCCTCCTTGGGTTGGTAGGGCGAGGGGGGGATCCTGAGGGGAATAGTGCCTGACAGAGAAAAATGTGCGTAGATCTTGCCCTGAGATAGGGGCGCTGCTGCCCATATCCGCCCAGATGAGAAAGATATCTCGATAGATTTTAACCCAGGTGAGGGGGGATATCCTCCGATGATTTTAAACCCGACGTAAGGGGGATTTTATCTTGATAGCTCTTGCATTTGATGAAAAAATGTCTCGATGGATCTTTACCTGAGATTAGAGGGATGACGCAGTTGAGATCCCGCAATGAGGGATGGAGGGCTTGATCCCGTGTGGGGTCCGAAAGCCCTTATTTTCCCGACCTGCCAAGACTCGACGTGATTTCCAAAAAAGGGCACGTTGATGTATTTCTTTTTTTGAATATTTTTAGAAATGAATAAAAAAATACAATTTTGTGACCCAGGTTTAGTGACGGGGCAAACAATGGGAAGCAAGAAATCAAGAAAACTTGTCATGGCAAAACTGTAATGAATTTCCTGATTTTAGGCTTGGGGGAAAAAAAAAGAAGAGTATTTAAATTTTGGATAATTAAACAAATAGAAAAGCTCAATATAAGAGAAGCTGGAATCGTTGGAAAATAATCGGTCACCAAAAGGGAGGAGTTCATCTGATAACAATCAGAGAGAGAGGAGGGGAAACCATACTGGGAATTTTGATATTTTTAAAATTTTCCAAAAAATTTGGACGGAGGGATAACGAAAACTTTCAAACAAGGAAACAGTACCAATGATGACATTTTAATCCTCGTTTAAAATACTTTATGATGGTTCCCTTCCAGGCAAAAATTTTGGGAAAAAGGGAGGTAATACAAAAAGGAAAACAAAATTTGAAATGTATATCTGGCAAAGTTAAAATTGACAAAAGCAATAACAAAAAAACTAAAAAAAGATCAGAATATAAGTAAGAGACAGGATTAAGATCTTCGGAACTGTCTTCACGCTATTTAAAAAACTTGAGATGACGGTTAAAGAAAAACAGGACATACAGTGAATGAATGTTGTAAAAACCAAGAGGGAAGAGATGGTAATTTTATCGTTTGAAAATGTTTTTGGGGGGGGGGGGGAAAAAAAAAAGGAGAGAGAGAGAGAGAGAGAGAGAGGGAGAGAGAGAGAGAGGGAGAGAGAAAGAAAGAGGAGAGAGGGAGAGAGGGGGAAAAAAAAAAAAAAAAACCATTTTTTTTAAGAGTTTGGGGGCCAATATTAAAAACCCCTTGCAAAATCAAAGCGGAAGACAGAGGTTGAGCCCCAAATCTATAGTCAATAAGTTTGTGGGAGCAAAAAATGGAAGAGGAGGAAGGTAAAAATAAAAGAGGGGACCCTCAAAAATTCGGATCACGACATCATCACAACTGCCATCACAAAAAAATAAAATAATTTTGTAACAGATTTTAAAAAGATATTGCAAATAAGTTCGATTTTTTTGATTTTCCCGTAGGCTATCAGGGTAAAATAAAGGGAACGAAACGAAATGGATTATATAAAATATCTTCCGGGCCGTTTACCTTCTTCTCTCTGTATACGTTTTAGCTGTTTTTGTACGTCTTTAGCGTTCTGATCGTGCCTTAGCGTTCTGATACCGGGTCTTAGCTGTCCTGTATACTGTGCCTTAGCTTTTCTTGTATTTATCTTATGTCCGAAATGTGATCTTAGCTGTCTCAACTGTGCTCTTAGCCTCTGTATACTGTGTTCTTTTGGCTTTATACTTTCCAGCGTTCCCGATCTTCCTTGCTGTTTCTTTTTTTATTCTCTGTATGTCTCCCAGCTTCCTATATGTGATCTTATTTCTGAATTGCCCCTATGTCTGTTTCTGTGATCTTAGTGTCCTGTATAAGTGATCTTAGCTGTCCTGTATACTGTGCCTTTGCTGATCGATACTGTGCCTTAGCTGTCTCTGTATCAGTCTTAGCTGTCTCTGATCTTGGGTCTTAGCGTCCTGTATATTTTTACTGTCTCTGTATCTTTTTTAGCTGCCCCAATATGCTCTTAGCTGTCTTGTTTCCGTGCTTAGCTGTCTCTGTATACTGTGATCTTCTGTTTTGTTACGGGCTCAGCTGTTTTGTATATTGGATCTTATTTTTGATCTGTGCTCTTACTGTCTCTGTATACTGTGCTCTTAGCTGTCTCTGTATACTGTGTTTTATTCTCTGTATACGGGCTTTAGCTGTCTCTGATACGGGCTTTAGCTGTCTCTGTAGCAGAAGTGATAAAAAATATTGTATATTTTCTGTTTTCAGATCAGTTTAAGGGGAGAATGGAAGAGGCGGAAGTCGTAGAAATGTATGAGGTTTTGAGTTTAATGAAGACTGGGTTTGTTATATGAAGACTAGGTGATTGTTAGTATGAAGATAGGTGATTGTTAGTATAAAAACTAGGTGATTGTTAGTATGAAGACTAGGTGATTGTAGTATGAAGACGGGTGAGTGTTAAAAAAATGACACGATATCTATTAATAATAGATATCTCCAGTGAACACTGGGATAGCCCTTCGCACCCAGCCTGTTACGGGGCTTTTGCAAAAAAGTAGTACCCTGGTTCAGTTACCCACATATTATAACAAGGGGTTGCAACTTTTGGGTCTAACCAAAAATATTTTTAAAAAGGTTTATTAAAAAAGTGAGAAAATTTAGGGTAGAAAAAATAAATAAATAAAGATATTAATTAAGACACAATTAGGGGGTTTTAGGGTTAGCCCCTACACTGCTCTCTATACAATAATGTTGTGCGGGGCACATTATCAAATGACTCAAAAGTACCTCAGGTACAATGACAGAAAATACAATAATACAGATATATCAAATAATAATATATGTGTGTATGAGTGAGCGGTGCCAGATGCCTTATCGAATTAGGTCAAGAGCTGTGAAAGACCTGAGTTATAAAAGAGTGTAAATGCGACACACCCCCAGAAAAACGTCGGAAATCACTGTCTAGTCTATCCTCGAACAGGTTACACGGGCCCAAAATTTTTCGTCTCACCACCGAACCTCTACCCACAGAGTCTAAATGGCGAAAAACAAGCAGGGACTGGAGAGTGGTGTTGTCTAAACAAAGTCCAGCTGGTAGTGCTCTCGGGGAAAGGAACAGCGTCACCCCCCGGGGGAACCACTGCTCCCCCCAGCAAAAGCCTATTTTCATAATTATAATATTACATCCTACCTAATAAACAAGCTAAGAAAAATAAGATCAAATAATAGCCCAATAATAGTATAAAGCACGATATTAACGATTTAGCTATTATCGAAAATATCACAATATAAAATTATAGAAAATGGAAATATACATTAAAACATTGGGCCCATTCGGGGTCTGAATACCCCCACCCGACAAACGGTCGACTAAAGTAGTAATGTCTCAAACACATGTATTAAAAAAAGTCATATAAATATATCGTAAAGGTGTCACGGCAAGTAATTTTAGTGTCAATATCACTATAAGATATGCCACTCATACTAGGGCGTATCAACCGTATGTCAGCATTGTCTGTACACTCGTGTAGAATGGCATAACGTAGTGGCATCTGGGGCTCGAACAGTGGTGGTCATAGTAGTGACGATTGCACCCTATAAGCAGTCTTGTGCGATAAAAAAGACATTCCACTTAAAAACATGGTAGTGGAATGTGAACAGAATGTAGTGGACTCATGGGGGAAGCGAGAGAAAAAGGATGTAGAAAGGGGGGGTCGCTGAGAGCAGTCTGCTCGGCAAAAAACATCGACCACCAACCTCAACACTCATCACTCAGCTTTCTCATCCCCTTCCCACCACAAATTCAGATACATAGAAAGATATGGTTAATAGACATGAGTTCATAAATTTTCTGGGAGAAGGGAGTTTACGTTACTTTACTTAATTAATCAAAGTAGCAAAAAAGTAGTTTTGGGGAAAAAAAATTTACGTTAATTTAAATGTTGCAATGATAATTAAGGAGGGATAGAGGTCACAATTACATTAAATCGATCACTAATATGTTTAATACTTATGGAGTAGGGTTTGGGATTCTGACCCCCCTTTTTCCCTACTTTTTTTTTGGTGTTAATATGGTGAGAGGTTTTTCTAAAAACACATTTATCTTAAAAGGAGAATGCCCAAATATATGTCGAAATGTTCTAACTACACCACGGGGCTAAAGCCTCTTTCTCAATGTATATTTTTTTCTGATTCATTTGAGTTTGAAGAATAGTACAAATAGGATGCAGTATGTCAGTAGATGTGGATTTTGGGGCAGCGCCGCACCTCTGCATAACCATGCATCTATATGCAGACAGAAGGTGGGGAAGTTAGGACTTTGCAGAACGGGAGCAGGGGAAAGCAAGCACTTCAACCTTGTAAATGAGTCTAAACAATCTTGAGCCCAGATGAACGGAACTTTGCTACTGGTGGCTCAGTGAGAGGAGCAGCGACTTGAGCAAATTGGGACAGAACCTGCGATAATAACCTGCCATCCCGGGTCTTTAAACACCCTTCCTATCCTGTGGCACGGGAAATGTAATAGCACGAACTTTAGATAAATAGGAGAAACTTCCCCTTTGGGCCCTTTGAAAAACCTAGATAGGTAATCTTGGCTTGACCAAAACTACATAGCCAAGTTAACGTGAAATTTAAATTTGTCAGTTTCTCAAACAAACCGGACGTGTCAAGTTGTTCCCATTCGTCACTGTACACCACTAAATCGTCAAGATAGGCTTTCCCGTCTAAGTCGTAGGTCGCTCGTTCATTAGGGAAAGCGAAAGGCATTACAAAGCCGAATGGAGTGACGAGATAGTTGAACAATCCATTTTGAACAGTGAAGGAGATTTTTTCTTGAGCACGTTCAGTAAGGGGGACTTGATAATATCCTCGTAAGGAAAACGCGACATACTGTGCTCTGACACACGATCAATCAGGTGTCTATCGGGAAAAGGATAACCACGGGCAAGGTGACGAGTTCCTTTCCTGTAATCAGTAAAATCCTGAAACTACCGTCAGGGGGGACAAAAACATGGTGAGGCCCATGGATTTTTACCGTTCAATAAGTCCAGAGATAACAAAGTCAACTTCTTCTCTCAATGCTCTATGTTTCGGGACTCATTCTTGGGGATTGTTAATGGGTGATGCCCCCTGTACATCAACCCCATGTACCCCGGGTAAAACGCAGGAACATCACTAAACAATTCAGGGTACTGCAAAATCTTGTTCTTAACATTACTTGTTTTATCACATCAAGGTTACTTAGAAAATTATCGAGTGATTGAAGCGTCCTGAATTTCTAAACGCCTCTATACCTCTAGAGATGTCAGGCAGACTGACGTATCCTTCCGGTGGTCTAGGAAGAATAAAGCAGTAGGTAGGGGGCTGGCGTGATGTCTTGGCTGTTTTTTAAATGATTTTTTTCTTTTCCCCAGGCGTGGTACTGGGAAATTTACGTCACTAAGTTTCCCACTACTTCAGGGACCATCATATCTGGCTTGTAGAGCATGACCTGGTACTAATTTCCCCACACCATTCCTGTTTTAAAAGAGCGAGATACAGCACGCTTGTCATACTGTTGTTTCACCCTAGCCTGAGCTGAAACTGGGTTTTTTCAAACAAGCTCTCGGCAGCAGTTAAATGCTTCTGCATTAATGAAGGTGATGTGCAATGATGGATTAGATTTTCCTGTCCACACGTCTTTCAACACAGCAAGGGAAGCACTTGGTGCCCTATATTAGCTCAAACGGACTAAACCCTAGACTTTCTTGCTCCTTTCTCTTATAGCAAACATAAAAAAGGGACCCTTCATCCCAATCTCTAAAAAAATGTTCAAAATGGCTCTCATCATACACTTCAGTGTCTGATGAAATCTTTTAGAGCACCGGGGGACTGAGGGGGTCTTAGAAAGTACTGTTTTTTATTCCTATGGGAAAATCTTAAAAGATCTTGGGGTGAAGTTGGACCCCTGATCCGACTGTATCCCCAGGCAATCCAACCTGGGAAAAATTTTAATTTTTTTTTCTAAAAGGAAGGCTTCAGGATAGCTTTAGCTGGTCCATTATTGTGGTATTGGGTTTCCCCCCAATTTTCTAGGCAGAGGACCAACACAATCTATGATAAGACGTTAGAATGGTTCACCATTTACAATTATTGGATGAGAGGTCAGGTGGGCGTGTGGCTGGTTTCCCCTCACCTGACGGGGGTGGCAACGTCGCATGATCACAACAGTGTCCCCCATTCTCGGCCAAGTGAAATGTTTTGCCAGTTTCAGTGTCTTCCTGACCCCAAAAAGTCCTCCCATGGGACTATTGTGAGCAAAATCAAGAGCCTGTCACGGAATGTAACTGGTAAAACAACAAGATCTTTACTTTTGGGGGAAACACTGTCAGCTGTCACACTTTTCTTTTTTTCCCTTTACACCTTTTCTATAATAAAAACAAATTTTCGGATCCTTTGCTTCCTCTCAGTAACTGCTATATCTCTCAGTCCTTCCAAAGACTGATCAACAAACTGATCCTTGATTAAATCTGTGGTGGGAAACTTCCCTGTTTGTTGACTAGGCTGATGAAGAACAGGGGGGTCAGTGCAAGTGATCCTAGACGAGAAAACACTAAAAATATTCAAGCCCAAATCATTTTTATCAACTAACTCAGCAGGAGACAAGGATGGTTGTTGTTGTATCTTTGACATAGCACGAGTTATTGCATGAAGGGGGAAAAATAGGCTTCTCTCTATGCCTTTTATAATTATCATCAGTGGTATTATCAATCACAAGTGGCTCCTTTCAAAATGTTTAAGGATATCGTTTTCCCATCAACAAGTCTACTTACCTGATGGAAATTCACCACTGGAAATACCAACTGACATATAACCAGTATAATAGCTTGTTTCAAGGTAAATTTGTGAAGGAACTTTAATAACAGCACCTCCATACCCTTTTAACAATACATCTATCTGGGTATAGGTATATTATTAAAAAGGAATCATCTCTTAACAAAGGGAAGATAACCCTTGTCTCGGAAAATAATTACTCATTAGCTTAGATTCTCAAGTCCTACTTTGCCTCTCATGAAGGACTCATAGCTGACTGAATCTTCTCATCGATCTTCTGATGCTATATCTTTCGGGAACATTCTTAAAACAGCAGGATCAAATTACTAGGTTGAGGTGCCCTTTTGCAGAAGAAATGACGGAGGAGGGCCCGCTGGATCTTGTCTCATATCTCTTTCTAACTTAAAGCAATACTCTCAGTATGACCTTTCTTGACAGTGTTCATTTGACATTCTTCTTCTCAGTATTAGACTTCTGTCTAGCTAAAGACAGATTCAGGAATGTCAGGTTTCCTGGTGAAGGTACGAGAAATTTCTGTAGGGGTTTTGGCCCGGGACTGATCGCTGATTGGGTTTGCCAACCTAATTTTTTGTTGCCTTTTTTTCTCAGTTTTGATGCGTACGGTGGAAATTTCGTAGTTGTCAGCTAATGCCAGTCTCTAGTATATCTGAGGCAGTGTGGTCGATCAGATATTCCCGCATCAACAGACATACAGTTGCTGAATTCCTCTGAATATCAGCTGAAAGTGCCTAAGTCTGGCACTGGGAAACTCACCACCTCTCAAATGCAAGCTTTTTTTCACGGGCAAACTCCCCCAAAATTGCCCTGTCGTCGTTTAAGTGAAATGCACGTTGGTAACTTACAGGGAACATATTATTCTCAAAATGGTTTTTTGACTGTGTCTGTCAATGTATTTGGCAAAAGGCAAAGCAGCAGTACATGTTTTAGCTCTGCCAGTCAAAGCTGTGTGCAAAATGTAAAAACTTGTCAATTCATGGCCGTGCGATTTTCAATACATCAAAATACGTGTAAGTCTGTCTCCAGAAACTTAGGGACCATTGATGCAGCCCCGCACATTAAATGTATCCTCTGTAGTACTACTAGGGTTGGCGATCAAAATCTGTTTTCTCTGGAAAAGAAAAGTTTCTCTATGGAACTCTTCCCGTTCAATTTTCTGTGCCTCAATTTGGACTGCAACAATATTGGCGTTCCACCCCTTTAATTGCTCCCGAGATATAGGATCAAAGGACAAGGGAAAAGTAGGTAAATGAACAGGTTTATCTGGATGGACCCTAGGTCGGGCACCTAGTCCCGCCATGCCATAAACCAGATCTGGTCTAGTATAAGTAAACAGGGGTAGCAACAACAGACTAGTATGGGCTTTACTTTTGGATCTGTACTAAAGATTAGCAGGTTGGAGGGAGTGAGAGAAATGGGATAGATACTAGGCTCAAAAATTCTGCCTGAGTTGCTCTCTTTTTTTCCGTCATGCCTTTGGCATATTTCTTAGTTGTGACTCCATGCTCTCTGAATCTGATTCTGAATCAGAACTCTCTGCATGATCAGGAAACAACATATCTCTTTGCTCTGATTGTTTTTGCGGGTGTAACTACGGTTTTTATCACACCCAGATGTTGGCTACCAGCCAACAAGTCTGAAGCTTTAAAGTACTCTTAGACAAAATCAGAGTATCAATCTTTTTCACTTTCCCAAAATCACACAAATAAGTATAAGAGAAATGATTTGGGGGCTAGAATCTAAGTAAAAAAATTTACTTTATAAGTTACACTAGTGTTTTGTCTTAGAGCCAGGCTCATTAACAGTATTTCCATCTCCGGATCAAGAGACTGAGCAGGTACCATCCCAGATTTGTACAAGACCAAAACCCAGTCTTCAGATTGGGAAAATTTCTCAAAGTGTTTGACCCTAGTTACTAGTAGGCAAAATAGACTTTTTCCAACGCCTTGGGTCAAAAACCCCCGGGCGGCCCCATTTTTTTAAAAAAGACACGATATCTATTAATAATAGATATTCCCCGTGAAACTAGAAAGGGTACCCCTTTTAGCATCCCGCCTGTTACTGGGCTTTTTTCAACAAAAATCAGTATCCTGGTTCAGTTACCCACATATTATATAGCAAGAGGATTGCAACTGTTAGGGTACTAACCACAAAATATATTTAAAAGGTTTATTAACAAAAATGAAAATCTAGGGGAGCAAAGAAATCAAATATAAAGATATTAATTAAGACATCAATTAGGAGGTAAATTAGGAGGGTTTGCCCTACCTGCTCTCATATACAATAATGCTGTGCTGAGGGGACATATATCTAAATGACCAAAAAACCCTCAGGTACAATGACAGTAATAATAAAGAATTGAAAAATAATATATTTGTAGGTGACCCAAGTAACTTAAGCTCGATAACCGTGTCCCCTGAACTTCTCATAAACTAGCTCTTCTAACCAATGACAATCCGAAAGCGATTGATCGTAAATGATCAATTCACATAACAGAATATAACAGGCAACAGCAATACAGCGTCAGGAAAGGAGATAGAAAATCGACCCCAACTGGGGACCATCAATAGTCCCCCAAAACAGTCACAAATCTCCCCCTTTTTCAAACTAGGTTCAGCATAAACAATCCCAAACTGTGGGGGCAAATCCTTTTCGAATTGGCAAAAATGTAGCTAAAAACCGGAGTTTAAAAAGTGTCAATGCACCAAAAAAACGTCAAATTTCTATCTATCCTCGGAAAAGAGTTCCAGAGTCCTGAAATGTTTCGTCTCACCACCGAACACATACTCTCCCCAAAAAGTCTAAATGGCGAGAAAACAAGCAGGGGGTGGAAGTGGTGTTTCTCAACGAATCCACTGCGTGTCTCTCGAGGAAGGAACAGCGTCACCCACCTGGTGGAACCACGGGCTCCTCCCCGCAACAAGCCTACATAATCTTAAAAAACATCCTACCTAATAAACATGCTAAGAAAAAAGATCAAATATTAGTCAATTAGTATAAAAGATATTAACGTTTAGCTATTATCGAAATATCACAATATAAAATTATAGAAAATGGGAAAAATACATTATATACATTGAGGCCCCAAATTTTAGTGCTAGTGAGTCGGGGAAAACGAAGTGAGTGCTAGTATGAAGACGAAATGAGTCGAGAAGACGAGGTGAGTGCTGGTGAAGACGAAGTGAGTGCTAGTGAGGGCGAAATGAGTGCTTTTGAAGACGAAGTGAGTGCTAGTATGAAGACGAAGTGAGTGCTAGTAGGGGAAACAGGTGGTGCTAGTATGAAGACAAAGTGAGTGCGGTATAAAGCAAGTGAGTGCTGTATAAGACGAGGTGGGTGTAGAAGACAAAGTGATTTAGTATGAAGACGAAGTGAGTGTAGTATGAAGACGAAGGAGGTGGTATAAAGCGAAGGAGAATGAAGACGAAGTGAGTGCTAGATGAAGACGAAAGTAGTGCTAGTATAAAGCGAAGTGAGTGCTAGTATGAGAGAGGTGAGTGCTAGTATGAAGCTAGTGATTGTTATTCATGAAGACGAGGTGATGCTGTAGAAGAGAAGTGGTGCTATTTAAAAAAGGGGGGTGAGTGCTAGTATGAAGACGAGGTGAGTGCATATGAAGACTAGGTGATTGTTAGTTCAGAAGGGGTGAGTGTATATAAGACGGGGTGGTGCAGTAAAAAGACGGGTGAGTGCTAGTATAAAAGACAGGTGATTGTTAGTTCATGAAGACGAGTTGAGTGCAATAAGGGGTGATTGTTAGTATGAAGACAGGTGATTGTTAGTATAAACGAGGTGAGTCTAGTATGAAGACAAGGTATTTATATAAGACAGGTGAGGCTAGTTAAAGGGGGGAGTGCTAGATGAAGACGAGGTGAGGCTGTAAAAGACGAGGTGAGTGCTAGTATGAAGACGGGTGAGTGCTAAGAAGACAGGTAGTGCTAGTAGAAGACAAGGTGATCTAGTATGAAGACGGGTGGGGCTGTAAAAGACGAGGTGGTCTGTTGAAACGGGAGTGTGAGAAGACGAGAATGTGCTAGTATGAAGACGAGGAATGTGCTAGTATGAAGACGAGGTGGGTGCTAGTAAAGACGAGGTGAGTGCTAGTATAAAGAGGTGAGTGCTAGTATGAAGACGAGGAAAGGCAAAATTGAAGACGAAGTGAGTGCTAGTATGAAGACGAGGGGGAGTGCTAGTATGAAGAAAAGGTGAGTGCTAGTATGAAGACGGGTGAGTGCAGTATGAAAAGGTAGTTTAGTATGAAAAAACGAGGTGAGTGCTAGAAAGGAAAAACGAGGAATGTGCTAGTATGAAGACGGGGAATGTGCTAAACGAAGACAGGGAGTGCTATATGAAGACGAGGAATGTGCTATTTGGGAACGAGGGTGAGTGCTAGTATGAAGACGAGGTGAGTGCTAGTATGAAGACGAGGTGAGTGCTAGTATGAAGACGAGGTGGGTAGTATGAGGGCAAGGAATGTGCTAGTATGTAGACGAGGTGAGTGCTAGTATGAAGACGAGGTGAGTGCTAGTATGAAAAAGGGTGGGCTAGTATAAAGACGAGGAAGTGCTAGTATGAAGACGAGGGTGGGGTGCTAGTATGAAGACGGGTGAGTGCTAGTATGAAGACGAGGGTGCAAAATATGAAGACGAGGTGAGTGTTAGAAAGAAGACGAGGAATGTGCTAGTATGTAGACGAGGTGAGTGCTAGTATGAAGACGGGGTGAGTGCTAGTATGAAGACGAGGGGGAGTGCTAGTATGAAGACGGGGAATGTGCTATTTGAAGACGAGGAATGTGCTAGTTTTGAAGACGGGGTGAGTGCTAGTATAAAACGAATAATGTGCTAGTATGGGACGAGGTGAGTGCTAGTATGAAAAAGGGGGAAATGCTGGTATGAAGACGAGGTGAGTGCTAGTATAAAGGGAAGTGAGTGCTATATAAAGGGCAGGTGAATGCTATTTGAAGAGGGGGTGAGTGCAAAGGAAGAGGAGGTGAGTGCTAGTATAAAGACGAGGAATGTGCTAGTATGAAGACGAGGTGGTGCTAGTATGAAGACGGGTGAGTGTTAGTATGAAGACGAGGAATGGGGCTAGTATGAAGACGAGGTGAGTGCTAGTATGAAGACGGGGTGAGTGCTAGTATGAAGACGAGGAAGGGCTAGTAGTAGACGAGGTGAGTGCTAGTAGAAGACGGGGGAGTGCTGGTAGAAGGGAGGTGAGTGCTAGATAAAGGACGAGGTGAGTGCTAGTATGAAGACGAGGTGAGTGCTAGTATGCAGACGAGGAATGTGCTAGTATAAGAGGGGTGAGTGCTAGTATGAAGACGGGGGAATGGTAAATAAAACAGTTGATTCCCGGTATGAAGACGAGGTGAGTGCTAGTATGAAGAGAGGAATGTGCTAGTATGAAGACGATTTTAGTCCCAGTATGAAGACGAGGTGGTGTAGTATGAAGACGAGGAATGTGCGGGTATGAAGACGAGGTGAAGTGGCAAAAAAAAAGAACGAAATAAAAGAAGTTAACGTTGATATTGCAAAAGAGACAGAAGTTACTAGTTCCCAAAACCGTAAGATTTTGAACCCCGGTGACTTTGGGACATAAGATGGTGGAGGTCATCCTGTAAGTTTCAAGGCCACTGACGGAGGGAGAAGGCAGAAATATTACAAGAAACAGAAATGGAAGGAAAATTTTGGGCTTTGGGGGGGGAAAAAAAAGTCACCTCCAGCGGGGAAATCTTAGTGTAAAGAATGATCTGTTGGAGCATTAGGCTGGCACGCTCAGGAGGGACGTTGGGTATTAGGCTCACGCCCCCAGGAGGGATGTTGGGCTTAGGCTGGCACGCTCAGGGGGGATGTTGGAGCATTAGGCTGGCACGCTCAGGAGGGATGTTGGAGCATTGGGCCCGGCCGCTCAGGGGGGACGGATCCCAAGGCATCGAACGGGAAGAAAATAAAAACAAAAATGAAAACCCAAAACGTTTTCAAAGTGGCAGACCCCGGCACAATATAACTAGATTTTAAAGATGTCTGGAGACAAGAAGAAAGAACATACAGAAAATTATATATATATATATATATATATATATATATATATATATATATAATGCCCCTTTTGCCAAAACCCCTCTCACCGTGATTCTGCGCCTCTAAAGAAATTTCAAGAATGAGATGGGGTATCTGGAGGTGAGGTAGGAGGTGAACCCCAGAGACTAACAGGATAACCTTCGTTACAAAACCAGGTGTTGAAGAATCACAAAATTACCAGAAAAAAGGGGGAAAATTTTAAAGAAAAAAAGAGGTCTACTGACTGTTCATTATTAAAAAGGGGAAAGCTAGTCTCTAATCAGTATATAAACACAGAAAAAAACCCAATTTGGGCCCCGAAACATCGTCATAAGATTGAGTGTGTTAGGTGCGGGTTATGTGACCAGCAAATGGACTCAACAAAAATTAAACAAGCTGACGTTTTGGTTTGGTTTGGGGCCCTTTCCGTGTTGGTAGTGACGCTAAATGGAGGCTTACCTTATGGCTAGTTTGTCTTCAAAATGTCTCCATATACTCCAAGATGCTGAAAAAGCTGTTTTGGGGACGCTTATTTTTAAAAATAAAGAGTATTACAGCTTTGTATACTTATACAGGACGTCTTTGAATTTTAAAGACACGTAATACACCATTGTGTTTTTAAAGATTAAATATATCTCAAATCGCCCGGGGATGAAATTATTTATAACTTTTTTTTTGACATATTTTATACGAAAATCTTTTGTCATTGAAAGAAACCCCGGATATAGCAACAAAATTATTAACATTAATTGTTGGTGCTGGGGATGGCTTTTTATTTACTCAGAAACCAATGAAAAAGGGTGAAGTTACATTTTGAGGGAAACGAATGATTATTATTTCTGTCAAAACCCAAACCGAAGCCCGGGGGGCCAAATTCAGCCCAAGGAGGGGTGGGGTTAATTAAAAATTCTTCTCCCGAGGCCATATTAACTGTTTTATAATTTCAGTTTGTCGTAATCTAATATTAATCGGGAACTAAAAAAAAAAAACTTCGTTTACACCTATCCCGTATAAATGAAATTTGATTTCTTCATTAACCAGAAGAACATTTCTTATAAGTTCACACTATTTATGACATTTTTCCCCCCTTAATTTTAAAAGTGTGTGTGTGTGTGTGTGTGTGTGTGTCACCCTTGGTTGCAGGGGGCGATTCCGGGTCCCGGCCCCGGGGTATTTTGTACTCATTTGTTTTTTAGTTGCAGTGGTTAGTCTCAGCTTTTGGTCCCCTTTCAAACTGGCTGCTACTGGGTTCACTCTCTCCTAGTGTCAAAGGATGTATTAAACTTTAAAGCTGTGTATGGATCCTGCCTCTTCCACTTTTCCTTTTTTGTTCTCCCTTTCCCAATCACTCTGAGGCTGAAAAAAAAATTTCCTATTATCCATGTGACATATATGTGATTTTACCTTCTGCTGTGCCTTCGTCTATCAGATTCCTATCTACCCAACAGCCTGTGCCTATCCATCTCATCAATTCCCCTCCGTATTTTGTACGTCATTTTCATGTCTCTCCAAGTCCATGATCATGTAATGTCATTCCTCGCCATCTTCATAGCTCTTGGTTCTAAGACGAACTTCGTTATAAAAAACACTCATTTTTTCCGACTTGCAGCTATGCTGGGAAAAGAAAAAATCTGAAGATCCGTAGCTGATAAACTCTTTGAAATACCTGAAGTGTTCCAGCTCAGGTTGACATTTTTAACACCTTGTATGAACCCCCTCTTGTGTGCTAGAATAACA